>CM055748.1:15963250-15990750 GCA_029465975.1 Dallia pectoralis | reverse complement strand
TGGTTCAGCAAACTCTTGTAACCACGGCTCAGTTCCAAATGGCACCTCATTGCCTATCTAACACTACTTCCAACCTACGGCTCTATTCAATAGTACATGGTGCCATTGGGGACATAGTGCTAGCTGACTCCTTGAACAGTTCCCTGGGGTCCTGGTAACTGATTGGTGCTGCCCGAATAAAGTGCCGGGCTGCTAGATTAGATCACACCTACTCTCCATCCTCTGCCTCAGAGCTATCAGCACAGAAAACACTTCCCTCTAGAAAGACAGCAAGTTATCCCACACCTACTGCACCCCAATGTACCTCTATACCCCACACCTACTGCACCCCAATGTACCTCTATACCCCACACCTACTGCACCCCAATGTACCTCTATACCCCACACCTACTGCACCCCAATGTACCTCTATACCCCACACCTACTGCACCCCAATGTACCTCTATATCCATCACCTACTGCACCCCAATGTACCTCTATATCCCACACCTACTGCACCCCAATGTACCTCTATATCCATCACCTACTGCACCCCAATGTACCTCTATACCCCACACCTACTGCACCCAAATGTTCCTCTATATCCCACACCTACTGCACCCCAATGTACCTCTATATCCCACACCTACTGCACCCCAATGTACCTCTATATCCCACACCTACTGCACCCCAATGTACCTCTATATCCCACACCTACTGCACCCCAATATACCTCTATATCGCACACATACTGCACCCCAATGTACCTCTATACCCCACACCTACTGCACCCCAATGTACCTCTATACCCCACACCTACTGCACCCCAATGTACCTCTATATCCATCACCTACTGCACCCCAATGTACCTCTATATCCCACACCTACTGCACCCCAATGTACCTCTATATCCCACACCTACTGCACCCCAATGTACCTCTATATCCCACACCTACTGCACCCCAATATACCTCTATATCGCACACCTACTGCACCCCAATGTACCTCTATACCCCACACCTACTGCACCCCAATATACCTCTATATCCCACACCTACTGCACCCCAATGTACCTCTATATCCCACACCTACTGCACCCCAATGTACCTCTATACCCCACACCTACTGCACCCCAATGTACCTCTATATCCCACACATACTGCACCCCAATGTACCTCTATATCCCACACCTACTGCACCCCAATGTACCTCTATATCCCACACCTACTGCACCCCAATATACCTCTATATCCCACACATACTGCACCCCAATGTACCTCTATATCCCACACCTACTGCACCCCAATGTACCTCTATATCCCACACCTACTGCACCCCAATATACCTCTATATCGCACACCTACTGCACCCCAATGTACCTCTATATCCCACACCTACTGCACCCCAATGTACCTCTATATCCCACACCTACTGCACCCCAATATACCTCTATACCCCACACCTACTGCACCCCAATGTACCTCTATATCCCACACCTACTGCACCCCAATATACCTCTATATCCCACACATACTGCACCCCAATGTACCTCTATATCCCACAGCTACTGCACCCCAATGTACCTCTATATTCCACACATACTGCACCCCAATGTACCTCTATATCCCACACCTACTGCACCCCAATGTACCTCTATATCCCACACCTACTGCACCCCAATGTACCTCTATATCCCACACCTACTGCACCCCAATGTACCTCTATATCCCACACCTACTGCACCCCAATGTACCTCTATATCCCACACATACTGCACCCCAATATACCTCTATATCCCACACCTACTGCACCCCAATATACCTCTATACCCCACACCTACTGCACCCCAATGTACCTCTATATCCCACACCTACTGCACCCCAATGTACCTCTATATCCCACACCTACTGCACCCAAATGTACCTCTATTACCATCACCTACTGCACCCCAATGTACCTCTATACCCCACACCTACTGCACCCCAATGTACCTCTATACCCCACACCTACTGCACCCCAATGTACCTCTATATCCCACACCTACTGCACCCAAATGTACCTCTATATCCATCACCTACTGCACCCCAATGTACCTCTATACCCCACACCTACTGCACCCCAATGTACCTCTATATCCCACACCTACTGCACCCCAATGTACCTCTATATCCCACACATACTGCACCCCAATGTACCTCTATATCCCACACCTACTGCACCCCAATGTACCTCTATACCCCACACCTACTGCACCCCAATGTACCTTTATATCCCACACCTACTGCACCCCAATGTACCTTTATATCCCACACCTACTGCACCCCAATGTACCTCTATATCCCACACCTACTGCACCCCAATGTACCTCTATACCCCACACCTACTGCACCCCAATGTACCTCTATACCCCACACCTACTGCACCCCAATGTACCTCTATATCCCACACCTACTGCACCCAAATGTACCTCTATATCCATCACCTACTGCACCCCAATGTACCTCTATATCCCACACCTACTGCACCCCAATGTACCTCTATACCCCACACCTACTGCACCCCAATGTACCTTTATATCCCACACCTACTGCACCCCAATGTACCTCTATACCCCACACCTACTGCACCCCAATGTACCTCTATATCCCACACCTACTGCACCCCAATGTACCTCTATATCCCACAGCTACTGCACCCCAATATACCTCTATATCGCACACCTACTGCACCCCAATGTACCTCTATACCCCACACCTACTGCACCCCAATGTACCTCTATATCCCACACCTACTGCACCCCAATATACCTCTATATCCCACACCTACTGCACCCAAATGTACCTCTATATCCATCACCTACTGCACCCCAATGTACCTCTATATCCCACACCTACTGCACCCAAATGTACCTCTATATCCATCACCTATTGCACCCCAATGTACCTCTATATCCCACACCTACTGCACCCCAATGTACCTCTATACCCCACACCTACTGCACCCCAATGTACCTCTATACCCCACACCTACTGCACCCCAATGTACCTCTATATTCCACACCTACTGCACCCAAATGTACCTCTATATCCCACACCTACTGCACCCCAATGTACCTCTATATCCCACACCTACTGCACCCCAATGTACCTCTATATCCCACACCTACTGCACCCCAATGTACCTCTATATCCCACAGCTACTGCACCCCAATATACCTCTATATCCCACACCTACTGCACCCCAATATACCTCTATATCCCACACCTACTGCACCCCAATGTACCTCTATACCCCACACCTACTGCACCCCAATGTACCTCTATACCCCACACCTACTGCACCCCAATGTACCTCTATATCCCACACATACTGCACCCCAATGTACCTCTATATCCCACACCTACTGCACCCCAATGTACCTCTATATCCCACACCTACTGCACCCCAATATACCTCTATACCCCACACCTACTGCACCCCAATGTACCTCTATACCCCACACCTACTGCACCCCAATGTACCTCTATATCCCACACCTACTGCACCCCAATGTACCTCTATACCCCACACCTACTGCACCCAAATGTACCTCTATATCCATCACATACTGCACCCCAATGTACCTCTATATCCCACAGCTACTGCACCCCAATGTACCTCTATATCCCACACATACTGCACCCCGATGTACCTCTATATCCCACACCTACTGCACCCCAATGTACCTCTATACCCCACACCTACTGCACCCCAATGTACCTCTATACCCCACACCTACTGCACCCCAATGTACCTCTATACCCCACACCTACTGCACCCCAATGTACCTCTATATCCCACACCTACTGCACCCCAATGTACCTCTATATCCCACACCTACTGCACCCCAATATACCTCTATATCCCACACCTACTGCACCCAAATGTACCTCTATATCCCACACCTACTGCACCCCAATGTACCTCTATATCCCACACCTACTGCACCCCAATATACCTCTATATCCCACACCTACTGCACCCCAATATACCTCTATATCCCACACATACTGCACCCCAATATACCTCTATATCCCACACCTACTGCACCCCAATGTACCTCTATACCCCACACCTACTGCACCCCAATGTACCTCTATACCCCACACCTACTGCACCCCAATGTACCTCTATACCCCACACCTACTGCACCCCGATGTACCTCTATATCCCACACCTACTGCACCCCAATGTACCTCTATACCCCACACCTACTGCACCCAAATGTACCTCTATACCCCACACCTACTGCACCCCAATGTACCTCTATATCCCACACCTACTGCACCCCAATATACCTCTATATCCCACACCTACTGCACCCCAATGTACCTCTATATCCCACACCTACTGCACCCCAATGTACCTCTATATCCCACACCTACTGCACCCCAATGTACCTCTATATCCCACACCTACTGCACCCCAATATACCTCTATATCGCACACCTACTGCACCCCAATGTACCTCTATATCGCACACATACGGCACCCCAATGTATGTAACACACAGAGATATTATGTATAAAACAGAGAGCCATGATCTCAGGCAAAACAGCCCATATATTGTACGAGATTGTGGAATTGAACACCAAAAAACCAGGACAGTCATGGGCTATTTACAGTATTGCTTCTCTTCTGAGCTCTAATACATGGTGGAAAGATTTACTGAGTTGAAAGCAGCATGTGAAAGTGTGAAATGTCAGAAACAGAGATATATTCTAAAGGGAAAGGATAGAGAAAAAGGAAAAACGAAAGAACATAACTCACATCATGTCATAGAAATCTTCTCCAGGACAGTAATCTAGCTAACTCAAAGTGAGAAACGCCTTCACCAAACCTCTATCGACTTCATAGGATGTGGCATGATGACATCGGCAACATCAAAAAACTACTTAGCAATTAAATACCATTCACATATGAAATAAACGCAGAGAAATACAACATAAATAATAAATCAAATACATTGGGGGTATGGCACTAACTTATAGTTGAAGTAAAATGAAGGAATAAAAGTCTATAAATAATACAGTCATTATTGACAGAGATGACAGGGGAATGTGACAGAAGCTGGGGAACAGGGGAATGAGACGCACGCACGCACGCACGCACGCACACACACACGCACAGAGATACCACAGCTGAAAATTAACCTATTTAGACTTGCTGGCTGGCACTACATGAGTTAACCCATTTACCCTCTTGCAGGCTGGCACTACATGATTTAACCCATTTACCCTCTTGCTGGCTGGCACTACATGATTTAACCCATTTACCCTCTTGCTGGCTGGTGCTACGGGGCCTGATTCACTACTGGAGCCTCATTACAAGTCAGCTATCCACACAGAGACTATTATCTGTGAATCACAAGTAACATGCAACATCTTATGAAGCTCATCTAACTGTCTAATTCCACATTCTCTTTGATAAATATGAGGTTATAAAACTTTAAGTGTTACTGAGCAGCAGGTGGGATACGACATTAGCATTCAGTAGAGTTTTGCACACATGAATCCGGATACATTTGATCCTGAAATTATAAAGGGACACTGTTTAGAATCCTGACTCAAATGTTTACAAGACTGATATTATAAAGGGACACTGTGTAGAATCCTGACTCAAATGTTTACAAGACTGATATTATAAAGGGACACTGTGTAGAATCCTGACTCAAATGTTTACAAGACTGATATTATAAAGGGACACTGTGTAGAATCCTGACTCAAATGTTTACAAGACTGACATTATAAAGGGACACTGTGTAGAATCCTGACTCAAATGTTTACAAGACTGATATTATAAAGGGACACTGTGTAGAATCCTGACTCAAATGTTTACAAGACTGATATTATAAAGGGACACTGTGTAGAATCCTGACTCAAATGTTTACAAGACTGACATTATAAAGGGACACTGTGTAGAATCCTGACTCAAATGTTTACAAGACTGATATTATAAAGGGACACTGTGTAGAATCCTGACTCAAATGTTTACAAGACTGATATTATAAAGGGACACTGTGTAGAATCCTGACTCAAATGTTTACAAGACTGATATTATAAAGGGACACTGTGTAGAATCCTGACTCAAATGTTTACAAGACTGATATTATAAAGGGACACTGTGTAGAACCCTGACTCAAATGTTTACAAGACTGATATTATAAAGGGACACTGTGTAGAATCCTGACTCAAATGTTTACAAGACTGCAGTATAAAGGGACACTGTGTAGAATCCTGACTCAAATGTTTACAAGACTGATATTATAAAGGGACACTGTGTAGAATCCTGACTCAAATGTTTACAAGACTGATATTATAAAGGGACACTGTGTAGAATCCTGACTCAAATGTTTACAAGACTGACATTATAAAGGGACACTGTGTAGAATCCTGACTCAAATGTTTACAAGACTGACATTATAAAGGGACACTGTGTAGAATCCTGACTCAAATGTTTACAAGACTGACATTATAAAGGGACACTGTGTAGAATCCTGACTCAAATGTTTACAAGACTGACATTATAAAGGAACACTGTGTAGAATCCTGACTCAAATGTTTACAAGACTGATATTATAAAGGGACACTGTGTAGAATCCTGACTCAAATGTTTACAAGACTGATATTATAAAGGGACACTGTGTAGAATCCTGACTCAAATGTTTACAAGACTGATATTATAAAGGGACACTGTGTAGAACCCTGACTCAAATGTTTACAAGACTGAATGTAAACAATTAAATGGCTTGGCTCCACCTCCTTTTTCCTTACCAAAGGAGACTGGAATATTATGAGCTAGTGTGTGGTGGTTTAGGGTGGGGGGATACTAGGGTGTGGAAATCTAGTGACTATACATCAATACAAACTGAAAGTTGGGGAAAATCTTAGGCACTTAACAACATTTACTTAAAACATGAAGCCGTCTTTTGGACAATTATGCTTGTATCGATGCCAGCAGTACAGTAAAACTTTAACTTATTTGATAAAATTACACTTTTATTCACTTTGGTACTATTCACATGAGTATGAAGTAATATTTAATATTTATATTGTGCAAACAGCACAATAAATAATTAAAAACATTTTGTTCAAAACTCATCTGATAAACTCATCTGACATCTGATATTGACTGAGAAGGACAGACAGACAACACACCATACTATTGAAAATAGTCCCCAATCGACTTAAGAAAAATTTTACCCAATGACACTCAATATCAAAAATCTCCTTACATCTGAAAGAAGACCGAAGAGCATTCCACAGAAGCCCCAGGGAAGAAACAGCTTCTTCATCGAAAATGTAAACCAACACTAACAAATGGAAACGATATCCCATAATTTCCTTAACTTTAATTTCTCAAATTCCCAAACTTAATACTAATTAATAGCTGCAATCGACAAAATAAGGTGAGCCTAAATCTAAGCCTAAATTATATCCCTAACCTTAGTCTTTACCTTATCCGATTGGTAATATTTACCTCCTAACCAATCCACAAAGCCAAAGACAATGTTTTTCCTCATGGCAACCAGCCAGATGTTCACAGATCCCATTGTGATTTGTAAGGTACGCCCAGTAGTTTCCTGTCAGGACTAGCTTTGGGACCTGGTAGAACCTGCATGATTGAACTGAAAAGGTGGCGGGGCTGAATACAAGAACAGATCCATCCAAAGTACTGGACAAAGTGCAGATGTTACAGTGGGATGACAGATATGTGTCTGTGTGTATTTCAGTGGTTTAGGGATTAAAAAACTGCTGTAATTCCATCTCACAGATGATGATGAGAAAACATTAAACCACTTATCATCTTCAGCCACCATTCCATCACCCTGAGAGACAGCCTTAGTCCCAAATGACATCATACGGCCTCTATAGCACACTACATTTGACAAGGGGGCAACAGGGCATAGGATTGCATTTGGGCCACAGTTAAATTTGGCCCAACCAGTCTGAAGTACAGACAGACCAGGAAGCAGATGTTTGGAGGTTTGTAGGTGACGTTACACTGCGTGAGATCCAAAGATAGGGAGTAGGTTCCCATTTGGGACACAAGCAAGTGTTCCTTAAAAGCACCAACAACTCTCTTGGATCTCGTTTCTCCATCATCTGTGCTACTGCCCTGGGTTGGTCCTGTCTGGTCTGTTCTCAATGGGGCTTGGTTGGATCAAACACATGTAAATACACTACCACACACACACACACACACACACACACACACAAACACACACAGCTATTTATGTGTACATGACCATGAAGTGGTTTGATATTTCCACTGGGGGTTGTTGCATAAAAACATGGCAATGTCAGGTCACTGGTTGTCTCCCAGACACATGTACAGCTGAGAGCAAGGTCTGCCCTGGAGAAGACGAGAGAGGAGGGGACACGAGGGGAGAGGAGGAGGTGGGAGAGGAGGGGAGGAGAGGAGAAGAGGAGGGGAGGAGAGGGGAGGAGGAGAAGATGAGAGGAGAGATCAGGGGACAAGAAGGGAGAGGTGGGGAAAGAAGAGGAATGAGAGGAGAGAAATGGGAAGGAGGAAAGGAGAGGGCTTAAAGCAGTGGTGCAGCACATCCATATTATCCATGACATGTTTGTGGCAGAAGGACCTGCACATTTGCCTTCAATTCTCTCCTCTATAGCCTTAGATCCCACAGGTGCACTCCATTTGAGAGGTAAACGAAATCTAGGGCAGCAATTACTGCATTTCCTTCTCTTTCATCCCTCTTTCCTTCTTTCTTCCTCGCCCCCTTGGTCTTTGTTCCCTTCTCTGATACCACATCACACAGGGAGACATATTCCAGAGTTCTGCTGGACCCCTGGTTCAACCAGCGGGTTCAACCAGCCTAATTAGACCTGGCTGAGTTTCAAACCCACACACTGATGCAGTGGTCTCCAGTCAGTCGCTCAATTGCTCCGTTTACCAGCCAGATTTAGTAGATAGTCAAACAGTTCATCAATGGGTCCCTCTACCTGTTGGTACCTGAGTGGTAGACTGCATGCCAGTATGGGTACTCATGTATATAATACATAGTGTTTATAATACCAGTATGGGTACTCATGTATATAATACATAGTATTTATAATACCAGTATGGGTACTCATGTATATAATACATAGTATTTATAATACCAGTATGGGTACTCATGTATATAATACATAGTATTTATAATACCAGTATGGGTACTCATGTATATAATACATAGTGTTTATAATACCAGTATGGGTACTCATGTATATAATAGTGTTTATAATACCAGTATGGGTACTCATGTATATAATACATAGTATTTATAATACCAGTATGGGTACTCATGTATATAATAGTGTTTATAATACCAGTATGGGTACTCATGTATATAATACATAGTATTTATAATACCAGTATGGGTACTCATGTATATAATACATAGTGTTTATAATACCAGTATGGGTACTCATGTATATAATACATAGTATTTATAATACCAGTATGGGTACTCATGTATATAATACATAGTATTTATAATACCAGTATGGGTACTCATGTATATAATACATAGTATTTATAATACCAGTATGGGTACTCATGTATATAATAGTGTTTATAATACCAGTATGGGTACTCATGTATATAATACATAGTGTTTATAATACCAGTATGGGTACTCATGTATATAATAGTGTTTATAATACCAGTATGGGTACTCATGTATATAATACATAGTGTTTATAATACCAGTATGGGTACTCATGTATATAACACATAGTGTTTATAATACCAGTATGGGTACTCATGTATATAATACATAGTGTTTATAATACCAGTATGGGTACTCATGTATATAATAGTGTTTATAATACCAGTATGGGTACTCATGTATATAATACATAGTGTTTATAATACCAGTATGGGTACTCATGTATATAATACATAGTGTTTATAATACCAGTATGGGTACTCATGTATATAATAGTGTTTATAATACCAGTATGGGTACTCATGTATATAATACATAGTGTTTATAATGCCAGTATGGGTACTCATGTATATAATAGTGTTTATAATACCAGTATGGGTACTCATGTATATAATAGTGTTTATAATACCAGTATGGGTACTCATGTATATAATACATAGTGTTTATAATACCAGTATGGGTACTCATGTATATAATACATAGTGTTTATAATACCAGTATGGGTACTCATGTATATAATAGTGTTTATAATACCAGTATGGGTACTCATGTATATAATAGTGTTTATAATACCAGTATGGGTACTCATGTATATAATACATAGTGTTTATAATACCAGTATGGGTACTCATGTATATAATAGTGTTTATAATACCAGTATGGGTACTCATGTATATAATACATAGTGTTTATAATACCAGTATGGGTACTCATGTATATAATACATAGTGTTTATAATACCAGTATGGGTACTCATGTATATAATAGTGTTTATAATACCAGTATGGGTACTCATGTATATAATACATAGTGTTTATAATACCAGTATGGGTACTCATGTATATAATACATAGTGTTTATAATACCAGTATGGGTACTCATGTATATAATAGTGTTTATAATACCAGTATGGGTACTCATGTATATAATACATAGTGTTTATAATACCAGTATGGGTACTCATGTATATAATACATAGTGTTTATAATACCAGTATGGGTACTCATGTATATAATACATAGTGTTTATAATACCAGTATGGGTACTCATGTATATAATAGTGTTTATAATACCAGTATGGGTACTCATGTATATAATACATAGTGTTTATAATACCAGTATGGGTACTCATGTATATAATAGTGTTTATAATACCAGTATGGGTACTCATGTATATAATACATAGTGTTTATAATACCAGTATGGGTACTCATGTATATAATAGTGTTTATAATACCAGTATGGGTACTCATGTATATAATACATAGTGTTTATAATACCAGTATGGGTACTCATGTATATAATAGTGTTTATAATACCAGTATGGGTACTCATGTATATAATACATAGTGTTTATAATACCAGTATGGGTACTCATGTATATAATACATAGTATTTATAATACCAGTATGGGTACTCATGTATATAATAGTGTTTATAATACCAGTATGGGTACTCATGTATATAATACATAGTGTTTATAATACCAGTATGGGTACTCATGTATATAATACATAGTGTTTATAATACCAGTATGGGTACTCATGTATATAATAGTGTTTATAATACCAGTATGGGTACTCATGTATATAATACATAGTGTTTATAATACCAGTATGGGTACTCATGTATATAATAGTGTTTATAATACCAGTATGGGTACTCATGTATATAATAGTGTTTATAATACCAGTATGGGTACTCATGTATATAATACATAGTGTTTATAATACCAGTATGGGTACTCATGTATATAATAGTGTTTATAATGCCAGTATGGGTACTCATGTATATAATAGTGTTTATAATACCAGTATGGGTACTCATGTATATAATACATAGTGTTTATAATACCAGTATGGGTACTCATGTATATAATAGTGTTTATAATACCAGTATGGGTACTCATGTATATAATAGTGTTTATAATACCAGTATGGGTACTCATGTATATAATAGTGTTTATAATACCAGTATGGGTACTCATGTATATAATACATAGTGTTTATAATACCAGTATGGGTACTCATGTATATAATACATAGTGTTTATAATACCAGTATGGGTACTCATGTATATAATACATAGTGTTTATAATACCAGTATGGGTACTCATGTATATAATAGTGTTTATAATACCAGTATGGGTACTCATGTATATAATAGTGTTTATAATACCAGTATGGGTACTCATGTATATAATACATAGTATTTATAATACCAGTATGGGTACTCATGTATATAATAGTGTTTATAATACCAGTATGGGTACTCATGTATATAATACATAGTGTTTATAATACCAGTATGGGTACTCATGTATATAATACATAGTGTTTATAATACCAGTATGGGTACTCATGTATATAATAGTGTTTATAATACCAGTATGGGTACTCATGTATATAATACATAGTGTTTATAATACCAGTATGGGTACTCATGTATATAATACATAGTGTTTATAATACCAGTATGGGTACTCATGTATATAATAGTGTTTATAATACCAGTATGGGTACTCATGTATATAATAGTGTTTATAATACCAGTATGGGTACTCATGTATATAATACATAGTGTTTATAATACCAGTATGGGTACTCATGTATATAATAGTGTTTATAATGCCAGTATGGGTACTCATGTATATAATAGTGTTTATAATACCAGTATGGGTACTCATGTATATTATACATAGTGTTTATAATACCAGTATGGGTACTCATGTATATAATAGTGTTTATAATACCAGTATGGGTACTCATGTATATAATAGTATAATACCAGTATGGGTACTTATAATACCAGTATGGGTACTCATGTATATAATACATAGTGTTTATAATACCAGTATGGGTACTCATGTATATAATACATAGTGTTTATAATACCAGTATGGGTACTCATGTATATAATACATAGTGTTTATAATACCAGTATGGGTACTCATGTATATAATAGTGTTTATAATACCAGTATGGGTACTCATGTATATAATACATAGTGTTTATAATACCAGTATGGGTACTCATGTATATAATACATAGTGTTTATAATACCAGTATGGGTACTCATGTATATAATACATAGTGTTTATAATACCAGTATGGGTACTCATGTATGTAACACATAGTGTTTATAATACCAGTATGGGTACTCATGTATATAATAGTGTTTATAATACCAGTATGGGTACTCATGTATATAATACATAGTGTTTATAATACCAGTATGGGTACTCATGTATATAATACATAGTGTTTATAATACCAGTATGGGTACTCATGTATATAATACATAGTGTTTATAATACCAGTATGGGTACTCATGTATATAATAGTGTTTATAATACCAGTATGGGTACTCATGTATATAATACATAGTGTTTATAATACCAGTATGGGTACTCATGTATATAATACATAGTGTTTATAATACCAGTATGGGTACTCATGTATATAATACATAGTATTTATAATACCAGTATGGGTACTCATGTATATAAAACATAGTGTTTATAATACCAGTATGGGTACTCATGTATATAATACATAGTGTTTATAATGCCAGTATGGGTACTCATGTATATAATACATAGTATTTATAATACCAGTATGGGTACTCATGTATATAATACATAGTGTTTATAATACCAGTATGGGTACTCATGTATATAATACATAGTGTTTATAATACCAGTATGGGTACTCATGTATATAATAGTGTTTATATTACCAGTATGGGTACTCATGTATATAATAGTGTTTATATTACCAGTATGGGTACTCATGTATATAATACATAGTGTTTATAATGCCAGTATGGGTACTCATGTATATAATACATAGTATTTATAATACCAGTATGGGTACTCATGTATATAATAGTGTTTATAATACCAGTATGGGTACTCATGTATATAATACATAGTGTTTATAATACCAGTATGGGTACTCATGTATATAATAGTGTTTATAATACCAGTATGGGTACTCATGTATATAATACATAGTGTTTATAATACCAGTATGGGTACTCATGTATATAACACATAGTGTTTATAATACCAGTATGGGTACTCATGTATATAATACATAGTGTTTATAATACCAGTATGGGTACTCATGTATATAATAGTGTTTATAATACCAGTATGGGTACTCATGTATATAATACATAGTGTTTATAATACCAGTATGGGTACTCATGTATATAATACATAGTGTTTATAATGCCAGTATGGGTACTCATGTATATAATACATAGTGTTTATAATACCAGTATGGGTACTCATGTATATAATAGTGTTTATAATACCAGTATGGGTACTCATGTATATAATAGTGTTTATAATACCAGTATGGGTACTCATGTATATAATACATAGTGAAATGTTTCTCTTATTTCTGATGGATGGTGGAGCGTTACGTTCCCATTATATGGGATGAGAGGGGGTTAAGGAGATAGTGGGGTGACATTATAAAGGAGACCACCATGCATCTGTGGTGTGGCTGATGGAGAGAAGGGAGGAGTAAGAACTGGGTGCCGCTCTGTCTGAGGCAGAGACAGAGAAATGGGCAGGCCACAATTTAAACTCCACATCTCTCCCACAGCCTCGGTTTCTGTGTGGTTTATCGCTCTGTCGTTCTCTCAGTCTGTCTCTCTGCTTGTCTGCTTATATCTCCCTCAAAACCTCTGTGTGTGTATGTACCAACTGTCCATAGATGTGTATGTAAATATGTGTGTATGTACCAACTGTCCATAGATGTGTATGTAAATATGTGTGTATGTACCAACTGTCCATAGATGTGTATGTAAATATGTGTGTATGGACCAACTGTCCATAGATGTGTATGTAAATATGTGTGTATGTACCAACTGTCCATAGATGTGTATGTAAATATGTGTGTATGTAGAAGAACTGGGTGAAAGTGTTGTGGTTAAATGACGCCAAAACCGAGCTATTTGGAATCAACTCCACTCCGCTGTGTTTGGAGGAGGAAGAATGCTGCCTATGACCCCAAGAACACCATCCCTACCGTCAAACATGGAGATGGAAACATTATGCTGTGGGGGTGTTTTTCTACTAAGTGGACATCACTGCATCAAAGGGACGATGGGTGGGGCAATGTACCGTGAAATCTTAGGGGAGAACCTCCTACCCTCAACCAGGGCATTGCAAATGGGTCGTGGATGGGTATTCCTGCATGACAATGACCCAAAAACACACGGCCAACGCATCAAAGGAGTGACTCAAGAAAAAGCACATCCAGACCTCCAGACCTCAATCCCATAAAAAATCTGTGGAGGCAGCTGACATTAATTACTTGGCAAGGATCTGCAAAGAGGAGTGGGACAATGTCTGCAAACCTGGTGGCCAACTAGAAGAAACGTCTGACCTCTGTGATTGCCAACAAGGGTTTTGCCACCAAGTAATAAGTCATGTTTTGCAAACGGGTCAAATACTGGACAAAAAACTTTAATGTGACCAATAACGTGAAAAATTAAATTGAAAAAACTAACTAAAATCTTTGAGGGGGAAAAATAGAAATAAAAACCTCCCAATAACCTGGTTGCATAAGTGTGCACACCCTCTTATAACTGGAGTGTGAAGACTTTTTATACCCTCTGTATTCTGCCTGCCTGGTTATTTGAATTGGCAGTGCTGAAAAGAGGGAACCAATGAGAGCTAAAGTTCCTGGCACAGGTTCAGGATGCATTCTTTCTAAGTGTCAACATCTGGACTTGGATAACATTTGCTGTTCAGTGGCTGAAAAGGTTAAGGCCAGTGTAAAGCAAATAGTGTCAGACATGCTGGTTCTATCATTTACAGAACACAGCATGTAGCTGGTCCTATGTATCTGGTACTATGTATAGAACACAGCATGGTCCTATGTATCTGATACTATGTATAGAACACAGCATGCTACTATGTATCTGGTACTATGTATAGAACACAGCATGCTCCTATGTATCTGGTACTATGTATAGAACACAGCATGCTCCTATGTATCTGTTACTATGTATAGAACACAGCATGCTCCTATGTATCTGATACTATGTATAGAACACAGCATGCTCCTATGTATCTGGTACTATGTATAGAACACAGCATGCTCCTATGTATCTGGTACTATGTATAGAACACAGCATGCTCCTATGTATCTGGTACTATGTATAGAACACAGCATGCTACTATGTATCTGGTACTATGTATAGAACACAGCATGCTCCTATGTATCTGGTACTATGTATAGAACACAGCATGCTCCTATGTATCTGGTACTATGTATAGAACACAGCATGCTCCTATGTATCTGGTACTATGTATAGAACACAGCATGCTCCTATGTATCTGATACTATGTATAGAACACAGCATGCTACTATGTATCTGGTCCTATGTAGCTGGTCCTATGTATCTGGTACTATGTATCTGGTACTATGTATAGAACACAGCATGCTCCTATGTAGCTGGTCCTATGTAGCTGGTCCTATGTATCTGGTACTATGTATCTGGTACTATGTATAGAACACAGCATGCTACTATGTAGCTGGTCCTATGTAGCTGGTCCTATGTATCTGGTACTATGTATCTGGTACTATGTAGAGAACACAGCATGCTCCTATGTAGCTGGTCTTATGTAGCTAGCTGGTCCTATGTATCTGGTCCTATGTTTCTGGTACTATGTTTCTGGTACTATGTATAGAACACAGCATGCTCCTATGTAGCTGGTCCTATGTAGCTGGTCCTATGTATCTGGTCCTATGTATCTGGTACTATGTATAGAACACAGCATGCTCCTATGTAGCTGGTCCTATGTAGCTGGTCCTATGTATCTGGTACTATGTATCTGGTACTATGTATAGAACACAGTATGTTCCTATGTAGCTGGTCCTATGTAGCTGGTCCTATGTATCTGGTCCTATGTATCTGGTCCTATGTATCTGGTACTATGTATAGAACACATCATGCTCCTATGTAGCTGTTCCTATGTATCTGGTCCTATGTATCTGGTCCTATTTTTCTGGTACTATGTTTCTGGTACTATGTATCCCAACCAGACTAGACTAGACCAGCATCTAAGCACCTCAGGGCTGTGTGCTATAGTTTAATGTTGCACTAGTTTCTTTCTTTATCTCTACAGCGTCTCACAGTTGGTTGGTCAGAGGGAGGGAGGGTGTGAAGTGGTGGGGTGTAACTCAGATTGGCTTTAGGACACATCACAGTGTCCTTGAACTCTGGGCCCGGGCAGAGGAGGAGAGGAGGTGGAGAGGAGGTGGAGAGGAGGAGGAGAGGAGGTGGAGAGGAGGTGGAGAGGAGGTGGAGAGGAGGAGGAGAGGAGGAGGAGAGGAGGTGGAGAGGAGGAGGAGAGGAGGTGGAGAGGAGGTGGAGAGGAGGAACAATGATAGTGTGAGTGAACCCTATATGTGTGAGTGAACCCTATATGTGTGAGTGAACCCTATATGTGTGAGTGAACCCTATATGTGTGAGTGAACCCTATATGTGTGAGTGAACCCTATATGTGTGAGTGAACCCTATATGTGTGAGTGAACCCTATATGTGTGAGTGAACCCTATATGTGTGAGTGAACCCTATATGTGTGAGTGAACCCTATATGTGTGAGTGAACCCTATATGTGTGAGTGAACCCTATATGTGTGAGTGAACCCTATATGTGTGAGTGAACCCTATATGTGTGAGTGAACCCTATATGTGTGAGTGAACCCTATACGTGTGAGTGAACCCTATACGTGTGAATGAACCCTATACGTGTGAGTGAACCCTATATGAGTGAGTGAACCCTATATGTGTGAGTGAACCCTATATGTGTGAGTGAACCCTATATGTGTGAGTGAACCCTATATGTGTGAGTGAACCCTATATGAGTGAACCCTATATGTGTGAGTGAACCCTATATGTGAACCCTATATGTGAACCCTATATGTGTGAGTGAGTGAACCCTATATGTGTGAGTGAACCCTATATGTGTGAGTGAACCCTATATGAAACCCTATATGCTATATGTGAGTGAACCCTATATGTGTGAGTGAACCCTATATTTGAGTGAACCCTATATGTGAACCCTATATGTGTGAGTGAACCCTATATGTGTGAGTGAACCCTATATGTGTGAGTGAAAGCTATATGTGTGAGTGAACCCTATATGTGTGAGTGAACCCTATATGTGTGAGTGAACCCTGAGTGAACCCTATATGTGTGAGTGAACCCTATATGTGTGAGTGAAAGCTATATGAGTGAGTGAACCCTATATGTGTGAGTGAACCCTATATGTGTGAGTGAACCCTATATGTGTGAGTGAACCCTATATGTGAAACCCTATATGTGTGAGTGAACCCTATACGTGTGAGTGAACCCTATATGTGTGAGTGAACCCTATATGAGTGAGTGAACCCTATATGTGTGAGTGAACCCTATATGTGTGAGTGAACCCTATATGTGTGAGTGAACCCTATACGTGTGAGTGAACCCTATACGTGTGAGTGAACCCTATATGTGTGAGTGAACCCTATATGTGTGAGTGAACCCTATATGTGTGAGTGAACCCTATATGTGTGAGTGAACCCTATATTTGTGAGTGAACCCTATATGTGTGAGTGAACCCTATATGTGTGAGTGAACCCTATATGTGTGAGTGAACCCTATATGTGTGAGTGAACCCTATATGTGTGAGTGAACCCTATATGTGTGAGTGAACCCTATATGTGTGAGTGAACCCTATATGTGTGAGTGAACCCTATATGTGTGAGTGAACCCTATATGTGTGAGTGAACCCTATATGTGTGAGTGAACCCTATATGTGTGAGTGAACCCTATATTTAAGGTCAAACATCAGTCTGTGTCTGTAAAGACACAACCAGACACTGTGTGAAAGTTATCTCATGGTGACACCTGCAGTCTGACAACACTCTGTGGTCATTTACACCCTGTCCCCAATAATGACACTCATAATTGGTTAATCTACCTCTGAGACTGGCTCAGGCTGTGCTGACCACACTGATGAACCAAAACATTATGACCACTCATATAAATACGCTGATGAACCAAAACATTATGACCACTCATATAAATACTCTGATGAACCAAAACATTATGACCACTCATATAAATACTCTGATGAACCAAAACATTATGACCACTCATGTAAATACGCTGATGAACCAAAACATTATGACCACTCATATTAATACACTGATGAACCAAAACATTATGACCACTCATATAAATACACTGATGAACCAAAACATTATGACCACTCATATAAATACACTGATGAACCAAAACATTATGACCACTCATATAAATACACTGATGAGCCAAAACATTATGACCACTCATATAAATACACTGATGAACACACACACACACCATCCAGATGTACATCAGTGTTTATGTTCATTCCAATGCCTCGTTCCAACCCACTCCACTCGACCCAGGAGTAAAGCATTAAGGAAGTATTATATTTGGGAAAACATTAAGTCGTACATCTAGGTTTCCTGCAATTTTAACCACTTCCCTGTAAATAAGTGTGAAACCCCACAGGCAGAAACCACAGGACAAAACGGCTGTGACCAATGAAAATAGCCTGTGTGTTTGTGTTTACATGTGCTATTCTCACTTTATTACGGGACAAAAACACACCCAAACTTAGATAAGATCATAAATTGGTGACTGTGGGCCTTTTTGCCTGCCCCAATTCAAAAGAGGTTACAATTAGGATTAGAATTATGATTAATGGTTTAAGAGTTGAATTTAGGGTTAGGAGTTAGTGTAAGATTACGTTTAGGCACAAAAGTTAGGTTATTAAAGAAAAGGTTCATGGGTTTATGTTAGGTTTAAGGTTAGGTTTATGGTTGGTAAAAACACATTTTTAAACCTGTCACAACTGTCCCTAGGTGAAGTGTAGAAGAACGAGATGCCGAGTGTGAATCCGTTTGTGGTGTTTATTTATTTCAACATAAAATATTATATTAATATTATATTAATTACAAGCACCTTTGAACCTAACCAGGGACCTTAAATAGCCCACTGATTAACTAACCTATGTAAAATTATATTAATAACAAGCACCAGTGAACCTGACCAGGGACCTTAAATAGCCCACTGATTAACTAACCTATGTAACATTATATTAAAAACAAGCACCTGTGAACCTAACCAGGGACCTTAAATAGTCCACTGATTAACTAACCTATGTAACATTATATTAATAACAAGCACCAGTGAACCTAACCAGGGACCTTAAATAGGATTACACACAATTATATGAAACCTAATGTCAAACAAGAATCCAGTGCAGTACAGACAGGGGAAACAAGAATCCAGTGCAGTACAGACAAGAGAAATAAGAATACAGTGCAGTACAGACAAGAGAAACAAGAATACAGTGCAGTACAGACAAGAGAAACAAGAATCCAGTGCAGTACAGACAAGAGAAACAACAATCCAGTGCAGTACAGACAAGAGAAACAACAATCCAGTGCAGTACAGACAAGAGAAACAACAATCCAGTGCAGTACAGACAAGAGAAACAAGAGTGAACTGACGTGAGGACTGGGCCAAGTGAATGTGTCCAGGTGTTTAATTCAAATCCTACTATTCATTGCATTGGACACAGTTGCTTTGTTTTGCAAGTCTGCCGGTTCTGCCTTTCTTTTGTCAGTGTTACTGAGTGTCAACCCCCCAAACAGCGCCTGCAAGGCCCTTCTGTTCTAATTAGAAATAGTGCACAACTTGAGGAACAGCGGTCTATTTGGGACAAATTTCTTATTGGCTGGAGACTAAACCCATAGGGGTAGGCTGGTCTTTTGTCCCGCATTAGAAATGTGAAAACCAAAGCTGTGGGTTTGTGGGGAGTTTAAAACGTGTTGAATATGAATTAAAGTTCAAATAATTAGTAATGTAGACATGTCATTGAATAAAAGCATCTGCAGAGCAACGAGAAACAAGAAGCTTCATCTGAATTTTGTTGAAATGAAAAAAGGTAAACAAAGAGATTGATCTGATTCTCCAGTGCCATATGGTGGGGAGGGCTGGACCTAATGAAGCCTATAATGAAGTCTATAGGACCTGGCTGGCACTGGGGCACTACAGTCTGGTTTAACCATCATGGACGGTCTGGTTTTATGATCCTGATCCAAACATCCTGCCAATATATGGCACCCTATATCATTCACTCTAATGCACTACTGGAGCCATTGGGCTCTGGTAGGGCACCCTGAATAATAGGGTACCATTTAGGAGGCATCTATGGTCCACATCCAACCATCAGCTAAGTGTCCATATTCCACTGTGATATCATACATCACTGCATTATATTGGTGGCTTTGAGAGAAAGACTTGCTGGGCAACTCACTATAAATGGTGAAGCTGAGCCATAATGCTTCTCATAAACTGTCATTTTGTGTGTCCAGTTTTTATGTTGGGAGACATGGCAGTACTAATATACCGGTACATTACTCACATCTTCTGTAATAACCACTAACAAGGATATATCCTTTACTCCGCACAGGTTATCACGGGTCAGCACAGCTCAGAACAGCTCAACACAGCTCAAAACATCTCAGCACAGCTCAACAGAGCTCAAAACAGCTCAGCACAGCTCAGCTCATCGCAGTTCAAGGTCTAGTGGAATGAGTTATCATACTGAACAGAAACCGCTCATAAAAAATCCTCAGTGAAGTGAAGCATAATGATGATAACAATGTAGAGCTGCTATAAAAGCTGTGAAACATCAAGATAAGTGTCTATGAGAGGAGGCCTGGGTTAATGTGATAACAAATATACAGTGTATCCAAATGAGAGGAGGCCTGGGTTAATGTGATAACAAATATACAGTGTATCCAAATGAGAGGAGGCCTGGGTTAATGTGATAACAAATATACAGTGTATCCAAATGAGAGGAGGCCTGGGTTAATGTGATAACAAATATACAGTATATCCAAATGAGAGGAGGCCTGGGTTAATGTGATAACACATATACAGTGTATCCAAATGAGAGGAGGCCTGGGTTAATGTGATAACAAATATACAGTGTATCCAAATGAGAGGAGGCCTGGGTTAATGTGATAACAAATATACAGCGTATCAAAATGAGAGGAGGCCTGGGTTAATGTGATAACAAATATACAGTGTATCCAAATGAGAGGAGGCCTGGGTTAATGTGATAACAAATATACAGTATATCAAAATGAGAGGAGGCCTGGGTTAATGTGATAACACATATACAGTGTATCCAAATGAGAGGAGGCCTGGGTTAATGTGATAACAAATATACAGTGTATCCAAATGAGAGGAGGCCTGGGTTAATGTGATAACAAATATACAGTGTATCCAAATGAGAGGAGGCCTGGGTTAATGTGATAACAAATATACAGTGTATCCAAATGAGAGAAGGCCTGGGTTGATGTGATAATAAATATACAGTGTATCCAAATGAGAGGAGGCCTGGGTTAATGTGATAACAAATATACAGTGTATCCAAATGAGAGAAGGCCTGGGTTGATGTGATAATAAATATACAGTGTATCCAAATGAGAGGAGGCCTGGGTTAATGTGATAACAAATATACAGTGTATCAAAATGAGAGGAGGCCTGGGTTAATGTGATAACAAATATACAGTGTATCAAAATGAGAGAAGGCCTGGGTTTATGTGATAATAAATATACAGTGTATCCAAATGAGAAAAGGCCTGGGTTAATGTGATAACAAATATACAGTGTATCCAAATGAGAGGAGGCCTGGGTTAATGTGATAACAAATATACAGTGTATCCAAATGAGAGAAGGCCTGGGTTTATGTGATAATAAATATACAGTGTATCAAAATGAGAGAAGGCCTGGGTTTATGTGATAATAAATATACAGTGTATCCAAATGAGAAAAGGCCTGGGTTAATGTGATAATAAATATACAGTGTATCCAAATGAGAGGAGGCCTGGGTTAATGTGATAACACATATACAGTGTATCCAAATGAGAGGAGGCCTGGGTTAATGTGATAACAAATATACAGTGTATCCAAATGAGAGGAGGCCTGGGTTAATGTGATAACAAATATACAGTGTATCCAAATGAGAGGAGGCCTGGGTTAATGTGATAACACATATACAGTGTATCCAAATGAGAGGAGGCCTGGGTTAATGTGATAACAAATATACAGTGTATCCAAATGAGAGGAGGCCTGGGTTAATGTGATAACAAATATACAGCGTATCAAAATGAGAGGAGGCCTGGGTTAATGTGATAACAAATATACAGTGTATCCAAATGAGAGGAGGCCTGGGTTAATGTGATAACACATATACAGTGTATCCAAATGAGAGGAGGCCTGGGTTGATGTGATAATAAATATACAGTGTATCGAAATGAGAGGAGGCCTGGGTTAATGTGATAACACATATACAGTGTATCCAAATGAGAGGAGGCCTGGGTTAATGTGATAACAAATATACAGTATATCAAAATGAGAGGAGGCCTGGGTTAATGTGATAACAAATATACAGTGTATCCAAATGAGAGAAGGCCTGGGTTGATGTGATAATAAATATACAGTGTATCAAAATGAGAGGAGGCCTGGGTTAATGTGATAACACATATACAGTGTATCCAAATGAGAGGAGGCCTGGGTTAATGTGATAACACATATACAGTGTATCCAAATGAGAGGAGGCCTGGGTTAATGTGATAACACATATACAGTGTATCCAAATGAGAGGAGGCCTGGGTTAATGTGATAACACATATACAGTGTATCCAGCCCATATGAGGCCTGGGTTAGTTTGACTCTAAATAACGTTTATATGTGCCAACACAGCGTTCAGACAGGAAACCCTTCTGACTGCAGAGGAAACTGATAAATGCACATGTTTGACTCAACTCAGCGCCAATCCAACAGACAAAATGCCAACATGTTTTTCTTTTTCCCTCCCAGTAATCAGTGGTCGTCTCAGGTTGCCATGGGTTGTCAGGGGAGCGGGGTCTGGTGATGACAGACACCATTCTGGTGGCTGTGGGGGTGGGTCAGGGTCTGGCCTGGACTCACACCCAACTAATAAGATCTGAAGTGAGATCAGATATAGTTGAGACGGAGTGACAGGAGGAGCGAGAGGCAGGAGGTGAAACACACAAGGAAGGAAGGACTTAGGTGAAGGAGAGAAAGAGGATGGAGAAAGTTTGGGATGGAGGGGCGGATGTACGGAAGAAGGGAATGAAAGAAACAGGAGGAGAGACAGAGGAGGAAGCCCCCTGCCTGTGTCACCTCTGAGATAGACAGGAGAGACAGAGGAGGAAGCCCCCTGCCTGTGTCACCTCTGAGATAGACAGGAGAGACAGAGGAGGAAGCCCCCTGCCTGTGTCACCTCTGAGATAGACAGGAGAGACAGAGGAGGAAGCCCCCTGCCTGTGTCACCTCTGAGATAGACAGGAGAGACAGAGGAGGAAGCCCCCTGCCTGTGTCACCTCTGAGATAGACAGGAGAGACAGAGGAGGAAGCCCCCTGCCTGTGTCACCTCTGAGATAGACAGGAGAGACAGAGGAGGAAGCCCCCTGCCTGTGTCACCTCTGAGATAGACAGGAGAGACAGAGGAGGAAGCCCCCTGCCTGTGTCACCTCTGAGATAGACAGGAGAGACAGAGGAGGAAGCCCCTGCCTGTGTCACCTCTGAGATAGACAGGAGAGACAGAGGAGGAAGCCCCTGCCTGTGTCACCTCTGAGATAGACAGGAGAGACAGAGGAGGAAGCCCCCTGCCTGTGTCACCTCTGAGATAGACAGGAGAGACAGAGGAGGAAGCCCCCTGCCTGTGTCACCTCTGAGATAGACAGGAGGAGAAACAGAGGAGGAAGCCCCCTGCCTGTGTCACCTCTGAGATAGACAGGAGAGACAGAGGAGGAAGCCCCCTGCCTGTGTCACCTCTGAGATAGACAGGAGGAGAAACAGAGGAGGAAGCCCCCTGCCTGTGTCACCTCTGAGATAGACAGGAGAGACAGAGGAGGAAGCCCCCTGCCTGTGTCACCTCTGCTCTCTGTGCCAGCGACCGGTGCTTGGAGGGCCTCATTTCCCCTCACGCTGCCAGGGGACCCCTTCTCATTTTACGGCTGGAGCCACACCAACCCCCCAAAAACCTCCACACCAACCCCCCATAAACCTCTGCCCCAACCCCCAAAAACCTCGACCCCAACCCCCTAAAAATCTCTACCCTAACCCCCATAAACCTCTACCCTAACCCCCATAAATCTCTACCCTAACCCCCTAAAAACCTCTACCCTAACCCCCCATAAACCTCTACCTTAAACCCCCAAAGACACAAGGCTGACTCTTACCTCCACACAGAGACAAATAGATAGAGAGCGACAGGAAATAAAAGATACACAAGTTAGAACAGAATAGGTCAGAACAGGAGAAATATGCAGGTAACAGTTACTGTCTGAAGCAATAGCTTTCATATCACTGGCCCAACAGAACGTGTGTGAATGGTGAGTGTTGATACAGAGATGGTGGTGGTGTCTATATCAAATCAATAAAGCAACTGGTCTAGTATTAAAAGCACTATACTTTGGAACTCAATGCTGACGTTCACTTAACACAATATGTTATTGGTCAAAAGGCTATTTTGACCAATAAACTTCCATTTGGGTGTGGTTTGGCCCGTAACTGCATATACACTCAATACAAAAGTACATTTGTATTAAAACAAAATGTGGTCCAAGTTGTAAAAACTTGAAATAATAAAGAGGATAAGTCTTCATATCAACCTAATGGTGGTGCTGTAACAAGCACTTTATTTGGGTTGAGTGCCACTAACCCACACCATATCTCATATCAACCTGATGGTGGTGCTGTAACAAGCACTTTATTTGGGTTGAGTGCCACTAACCCACACCATATCTCATATCAACCTGATGGTGGTGCTGTAACAAGCACTTTATTTGGGTTGAGTGCCACTAACCCACACCATATCTCATATCAACCTGATGGTGGTGCTGTAACAAGCACTTTATTTGGGTTGAGTGCCACTAACCCACACCATATCTCATATCAACCTGATGGTGGTGCTGTAACAAGCACTTTATTTGGGTTGAGTGCCACTAACCCACACCATATCTCATATCAACCTGATGGTGGTGCTGTAACAAGCACTTTATTTGGGTTGAGTGCCACTAACCCACACCATATCTCAACCTATGGTGGTGCTGTAACAAGCACTTTATTTGGGTTGATGGTGGTGGTGCTGTAACAAGCACTTTATTTGGGTTGAGTGCCACTAACCCACACCATATCTCATATCAACCTAATGGTGGTGCTGTAACAAGCACTTTATTTGGGTTGAGTGCCACTAACCCACACCATATCTCATATCAACCTAATGGTGGTGCTGTAACAAGCACTTTATTTGGGTTGAGTGCCACTAACCCACACCATATCTCATATCAACCTAATGGTGGTGCTGTAACAAGCACTTTATTTGGGTTGAGTGCCACTAACCCACACCATATCTCATATCAACCTAATGGTGGTGCTGTAACACACTATTTGGGTTGACCCAACACACATATCTCATATCAACCTGATGGTGGTGCTGTAACAAGCACTTTATTTGGGTTGAGTGCCACTAACCCACACCATATCTCATATCAACCTGATGGTGGTGCTGTAACAAGCACTTTATTTGGGTTGAGTGCCACTAACCCACACCATATCTCATATCAACCTGATGGTGGTGCTGTATCATAACAAGCACTTTATTTGGGTTGAACCTATCTCATGGTGGTGCTGTAACAAGCACTTTATTTGGGTTGAGTGCCACTAACCCACACCATATCTCATATCAACCTAATGGTGGTGCTGTAACAAGCACTTTATTTGGGTTGAGTGCCACTAACCCACACCATATCTCATATCAACCTAATGGTGGTGCTGTAACAAGCACTTTATTTGGGTTGAGTGCCACTAACCCACACCATATCTCATATCAACCTAATGGTGGTGCTGTAACAAGCACTTTATTTGGGTTGAGTGCCACTAACCCACACCATATCTCATATCAACCTAATGGTGGTGCTGTAACAAGCACTTTATTTGGGTTGAGTGCCACTAACCCACACCATATCTCATATCAACCTGATGGTGGTGCTGTAACAAGCACTTTATTTGGGTTGAGTGCCACTAACCCACACCATATCTCATATCAACCTATGGTGGTGCAACAAGCACTTTATTTGGGTTGATGGTGGTGCTGTAACAAGCACTTTATTTGGGTTGAGTGCCACTAACCCACACCATATCTCATATCAACCTAATGGTGGTGCTGTAACAAGCACTTTATTTGGGTTGAGTGCCACTAACCCACACCATATCTCATATCAACAACTAATGGTGGTGCTGTAACAAGCACTTTATTTGGTGGTGCTGTAACAAGCACTTTATTTGGGTTGAGTGCCACTAACCCACACCATATCTCATATCAACCTAATGGTGGTGCTGTAACAAGCACTTTATTTGGGTTGAGTGCCACACTAACCCACACCATATCTCATATCAACCTAATGGTGGTGCTGTAACAAGCACTTTATTTGGGTTGAGTGCCACTAACCCACACCATATCTCATATCAACCTGATGGTGGTGCTGTAACAAGCACTTTATTTGGGTTGAGTGCCACTAACCCACACCATATCTCATATCAACCTGATGGTGGTGCTGTAACAAGCACTTTATTTGGGTTGAGTGCCACTAACCCACACCATATCTCATATCAACCACTTTAATGGTGGTGCTGTAACAAGCACT
>CM055748.1:15915750-15958250 GCA_029465975.1 Dallia pectoralis | reverse complement strand
GGTTTGAGGCTTGATTTGCCACAAGCTATATGTGACACACACAGACATACACATATAACACTTGTGGTTTTATTCTCTCTTACATCTGGGACTGGAGCACACTGTAAGAGCAATAAAGTAGCAGGTAGAAACAAAAAAACAAGTGTTTTGGCCATCCAGGACCAGAGTTTAACACCCCTCCTGCAGATTGAAACACCCGTGAGAGGATGGCTTTGAAGTAGTGTTGCATGCTGGGAGCTTTGATTGGACCAGTTGCTACCCAGAAGGGGCAGAGCAGTATACGTCCAGATCTGAGGGCTGTGTGGTCTGCAGGGAGTTTTGGTTTCCTTGGTGATGTTTGTTGTGTGTAGAGGGAGGGGTGTGGTTTATGCTAATGAGATAGAGGCAAATAGAGGGGTGTGGTTTATGCTAATGAGATAGAGGCAAATAGATTTAAAGCCCAGGCTTATTGATACATTTAACAGCTGCATTATGGAGTAAGGTATATGTTGCATGTATGTATAAAGTATGTATTGGGAGAATTAAATGATGATTTCTGCTCCGTATATAACACTTGATAGTATTATTATCTATAAAACATCTACAAATGGACATTCAGATGGGCCTTGAAACCCCATCTCATCTACAAAGACTGTTAATGAATGCCATGAATCTCTACGTCTGATAAATAAAATAGTATCCTCCCTTCACTCCTCCCTTCACTCCTCCCTTCACTCCTCCCTTCACTCCTCCCTTCACTCCTCCCTTCACTCCTGTATGTTCAGCCCAGTCAGACTGTCTGATTGCTACAGCACCAGCTGTGAAGTCACAAAGAAACAGAGACTGATATGAAGTAGAAAGCAAAAACAGCCCAGGTGGTATTATTCTAATAACAGACACAACAGTAATTACAGAAATACCTTGTAATGAAACATGATGACGGTTCTACAGGGTTCTACAGGGTTCTTGCAGGCACATGAGGCAGACCTGTGGTTTGTCACTCCCTTTTATAACCCTCACATTCAAGTTGTCCAATAGATTGTATTGTTGTTGAAGTCAAATCTACATTGTCCTTCTTCAGTTGATTTGGATGAATTTAGTGACATCTCTTTGTCGTCAAGCTTTCAGCTATATTGGATCACTTATTGTGTTAATGTGTTAAACTAGAGGATAACCAGAGGCTAGTAGATCCTCCAGCTCCGTGGACACTCAGTAACTCCCAGCATGCATCACAAATCGACATAATGGACTCTGGTGCACTCTTGAATAGATGTCCAAATGTGTTGGAGACAAATCTAATCCAGACTCCCTTATTATCTATTCAAGTCCAATCTAAACATTTTAAACATTAAACTGACATATGATGCTAGTAAATACAGCAGTCCAATACCAATCTATTTTATAGTGCACCTGTGCAATAACTCTTGTTAATATCATGTTCTCATCATACCAGTTCAAAATAAGTTCAGGTATTCAGACGCTACAACCCCAACCATGACGGATTGTATTATTTCCAATGCCTTCTTTATTTGGCTTTTCATCTTTTACAGTTTTCATACAAAACAATTTGCAGCCAGCCACTAACAAGATGCAGACATAAAAGTCCAAAGATTTCTAGCAGACGAAAATGTCTTGTAAACTTAAAAAGAGAGTCTTACCTGCAGAATGCAGGACCCAGCGGGCGTGTTCTCCTTGACAGACACGTTGTAGAAGTTTCTCTCGAACACGGGTTCGTTGTCATTAATATCCTGCAGTACGATATGGACCAGAGCTGTGGAAGACAGGGGAGGTCTCCCTCTATCTGTAGCCACCACCGTGACACTCAGCCTGGGGTGCAACTCGTAATCCAGTTGGGAGAGCGTAGTGATGATCCCTGTTAATGGGTCTATTGTGAACCACCGGGCCTGGTTCTCCTCATTCCCGGCCTGTGCATCAAATAGGAGGCTGTATGTGATGTCTCCATTGGGCCCCTGGTCTTTGTCTCTGGCTGTGACCTGCAACACAAAGCTCCCAGGTAACACCACCTCAGGTATGGCTTGTCTGTACTCCAGCTGGTCAAACAGTGGAGGGTTGTCATTCTCGTCGATGACTTGTATTGTGAAGGAGGATTCTGCTCTTAGAGGAGGAGTGCCAGCATCTGTAGCCATCACTCTGAGTTCATATGTGTCCCTCTCCTCTCTGTCAAGGATGGTGTCCACGCAGATCAGGTAGATGATGTTATCCTTGGTGGTTAGCGCGAACTTCCCATCTCCTCCTTCCAAGGAGACATTAACATTGGCATACTCTCCATAGTCCGGGTCGGTAACTGAGATGCGGGCGACATATTGGCCCGGCTGGGCACCCTCGGAGATTCGTGGTGAACCATCCTCACTGAGGAAGATGATGGTCATGGTAGGCTGGTTGTCGTTGTAGTCACGGACGTGGATTGTGACAAAGGCATTGGTGACCTCGGGCTGGGTGGCGTTATCTCTTGCCTGTACCACAAGCTCGTGGACCCGACGCATCTCAAAGTCCAGTGGCTTGTTGAGCGTAATAACGCCGGTACGGGAATCGATAATGAAGTAGCGCTCAGGGTCACTCTGCCTGCGGTTAATCTCATACAGAACCAGTCCGTTGTCTCCCTGGTCGGCGTCAGAGGCAAAGACCTGGACAATGTTACTACCCCGCTGCAGGTTCTCTGAGATGATGGCATGGTATCGACTCTGGTTGAAGACCGGAGCATTATCATTAATGTCCTGAATGGTCACGTCTACAACCATCTGACTAGTCCTCTTTGGTGAACCTCCATCGAATGCCTCAAGAGTCAATGTATAGGAAGATCTAGTCTCAGTGTCTAGAAGAGCATTGACCACCAAGTCCAGATAAAGGACTTGGTTGGATCCTCTACGAGTCTCTAAATGAAAAGCCTGGCCGAGGTTGCCGTCAGTGATGAGATATCCTTGGGTAGTCAGCTGGCCCTTGTCTTCGTCCACAGCCGGCTCAAGAGGAAACCTAGTTCCCACAGCAGTCATCTCTGGGATTTTGAATGCTGCCCTCCTCCGGGAGAAGGTTGGAGCATGGTCGTTGATGTCGTTTACTGTGATGGTCACTTCAACTGTCACGCCTGTCATTGTAACCGCAATGAAGTTGTAGCGGTCCCTCAGTTCACAGTCCAGTACCTTGGCTGTCTTAATGATGCCTGTGCTCTCATCTATATCCAGGTCACTCCCAACACCTGTGCCCTCATGGTCTGATATGAAATAAAGGCTTGCAGTGACACCGGGAGGTAATCCAGCGCTTATGTCCCCTACAATGGTTCCAGCAGGCTGTTCCTCATCTAGTTGAAGCTCTAGGGTTCCCAGGACAGAGGAGGAGTGGACGGTGATCAGTTCCAGGAGAATGTACATCAGCAAGAGGACCCATCGACTCCACTGACCCTCACCCAGCAGCGGTCTCCACACAGATCGCCCTAAACCACTTGCCTTGCTGTTCATTCTGATGGTTTCCTTCTAAACCTGTAAAAGACACAGACGTGCGTGAGAACATGTTAGATGGTGTCATGTACTAATCATCTTTCCTTACAGTGTGTCCATTTTCCATCTAATCTAATAAAAAAGTTATTGCTGTGTCCAAAATGTAGCCAAAACAGAACCATGGGTTGATCTTTAAATTATGCCATGTCTAGGCTGTCAAAACTCTACAAAAATAAAACCAAAATTGTTACAGATACGGTTCAATTTATCAATAACTACACTGTGATCCAAGTGTTTAAGCCAACCTATGTATAACAAACCAATCAAATGTCTTGCTTGAGCGGCTCACCAACACTGTACACTGAAATAAGTCTAGTGAAGTTGTAGTCATGGCACACAGTGCATGAGAATGTCCTCATCAAAAGTATAAATGTTGGCTATAATACTGTCACATGAGAAATATGCATTCACAAAAAGCCATACCATTAATGTCAATGATATGCACAAAATAAAATATATAACTTTGGCAGAAACCTTTTAAACCTTACAACCGGAATACATGATTCACAATAATAAAACCTAAAACATCAGAGAAAACGTCTTTAAAAAAACACTGTTTCACTAATCTGTTTTTTCAAGCTCAAAAAAAAAATACTTGAGGCTCTGCTTTATTGGAATTTCATAGAATTTTATTGAACCCTAATACGTCCACACCTTGTTCCTTGGTCCTCACAGAGAACCTTCCCTTGTCTACATTAATATCCTGCAGTACTCCTTAAAACCAGGTTGTGCACATCCAAATACTCATTAATATCCTGCAGTACTCCTTAAAACCAGGTTGTGCACATCCAAATACTCATTAATATCCTGCAGTACTCCTTAAAACCAGGTTGTGCACACCCAGATAGAACAGATAGAACCCCACGCATTAGTACATAGTCAACATCCTATTGTTCAGATAGAACCCCACAGTTTAGTACATAGTCCACATACGATTGTTCCTATGGAACCCCACACTTTAGTACATAGTCCACATCCTATTGTTCCTATGGGACCCCACACTGTAGTACATAGTCCACATCCTATTGTTCCTATGGGACCCCACACTGTAGTACATAGTCCACATCCTATTGTTCAGATAGAACCCCACGCTTTAGTACATAGTCCACATCCTATTGTTCCTATGGAACCCCACACTTTAGTACATATTCCACATCCTATTGGTCATACGGAACCCCACGCTTTAGTACATAGTCCACATCCTATTGTTCAGATAGAACCCCACACTTTAGTACATAGTCCACATCCTATTGTTCAGATAGAAGCCCACGCTTTAGTACATAGTCCACATTCTATTGTTCAGATAGAACCCCACACTTTAGTACATAGTCCACATCCTATTGTTCAGATAGAACCCCACGCTTTAGTACATAGTCCACATCCTATTGGTCATATAGAACCCCACACTTTAGTACATAGTCCACATCCTATTGTTCAGATAGAACCCCACACTTTAGTACATAGTCCACATCCTATTGTTCAGATAGAACCCCACACTTTAGTACATAGTCCACATCCTATTGGTCATATAGAACCCCACACTTTAGTACATAGTCCACATCCTATTGGTCATATAGAACCCCACACTTTAGTACATAGTCCACATCCTATTGTTCAGATAGAACCCCACACTTTAGTACATAGTCCACATCCTATTGTTCAGATAGAACCCCACACTTTAGTACATAGTCCACATCCTATTGTTCAGATAGAACCCCACGCTTTAGTACATAGTCCACATCCTATTGTTCAGATAGAACCCCACACTTTAGTACATAGTCCACATCCTATTGTTCCTATAGAACCCCACACTTTAGTACATAGTCCACATCCTATTGGTCATATAGAACCCCACACTTTAGTACATAGTCCACATCCAATTGTTCAGATAGAAGCCCACGCTTTAGTACATAGTCCACATTCTATTGTTCAGATAGAACCCCACACTTTAGTACATAGTCCACATCCTATTGGTCATACGGAACCCCACGCTTTAGTACATAGTCCACATCCTATTGTTCAGATAGAACCCCACGCTTTAGTACATAGTCCACATCCTATTGGTCATACGGAACCCCACGCTTTAGTACATAGTCCACATCCTATTGTTCAGATAGAACCCCACGCTTTAGTACATAGTCCACATCCTATTGTTCAGATAGAACCCCACACTTTAGTACATAGTCCACATCCTATTGTTCAGATAGAACCCCACGCTTTACGTCCACATCCTTTGGTCAGGAACCCCACACTAGTCCACATCCTTGTTCAGATAGAACCCCACGCTTTAGTAGTCCACATCCTATTGGTCAACCCCACACTTTAGTACATAGTTCCACATTCTATTGTTCAGATATAACCCCACACTTTAGTACATAGTCCACATCCTATTGGTTATAGAACACACTTTAGTATCCTATTGTTCAGATATAACCCCACACTTTAGTACCCACATTCTATTGTTCAGATTTAGTACATAGTCCACATCCTATTGGTCATATAGAACCCCACACTTTAGGTCCATCCTATTGTTCAGATATAACCCCACACTTTAGTACATAGTCCACATCCTATTGGTCATTAGTACATAGTCCACATCCTATTGGTCAACCCCACACTTTAGTACATAGTCCACATCCTATTGGTCAGAACCCCAGAGTACCCACATCCTACTTTAGTACATAGTCCACATCCTATTGTTCAGATAGAACCCCACACTTCAGTACATAGTCCACATTCTATTGTTCAGATAGAACCCCACGCTTTAGTACATAGTCCACATCCTATTGGTCAGATAGAACCCCACACTTTAGTACATAGTCCACATCCTATTGTTCAGATATAACCCCACGCTTTAGTACATAGTCCACATCCTATTGTTCCTATAGAACCCCACACTTTAGTACATAGTCCACATCCTATTGGTCATATAGAACCCCACACTTTAGTACATAGTCCACATCCTATTGGTCAGATAGAACCCCACGCTTTAGTACATAGTCCACATCCTATTGTTCCTATAGAACCCCACACTTTAGTACATAGTCCACATCCTATTGTTCAGATAGAACCCCACACTTTAGTACATAGTCCACATTGTGCCACATGGTTTTCGACCCTAAGTCCACTAACCTAATACGTCCACAGCTTGTTCCTTGGTCCTCACAGAGAACCTTCCCTTGTCTACCAACCGGTCCAGACCACAGACACCCTGGTTAAATCTATTCAGCGTTTGCTCTAGCCTGCATTGAGTGGCATATGGGCCAATTACATTGGTATAAAAAGTCAGGCCCAGTCACGACAATAACTTTAATTTGAAATGATTTTATATAGTATTATAATAAGTCATATATTGCCATATAGGGTAATGTAGAACCACAGAGGGAGTTGTTTTAAATATTACAGCACTTCAGCCAATCAGCATTCAGCATACAACCCAGCCAGTCAATTGTCTGATAGATAGTTCTTAGCCAATAAGCATCCAGGACCCAAACAAACAACTTTATATTTGGAGATAGATATGCATGCTGCTTGAATCTCTGGTCTGTAACACTAGCCTGTGGAGCTGCTGTGACTGTGTTAATACAGTACCAGACTGTGTCTATAGGACCACTAGCCTATGGAGCTGCTGTGACTGTGTTAATCCAGTACCAGGCTGTGTCTATAGGACCACTAGCCTGTGGAGCTGCTGTGACTGTGTTAATCCAGTACCAGGCTGTGTCTATAGGACCACTAGCCTGTGGAGCTGCTGTGACTGTGTTAATACAGTACCAGACTGTGTCTATAGGACCACTAGCCTGTGGAGCTGCTGTGACTGTGTTAATCCAGTACCAGACTGTGTCTATAGGACCACTAGCCTGTGGAGCTGCTGTGACTGTGTTAATCCAGTACCAGACTGTGTCTATAGGACCACTAGCCTGTGGAGCTGCTGTGACTGTGTTAATCCAGTACCAGGCTGTGTCTATAGGACCACTAGCCTGTGGAGCTGCTGTGACTGTGTTAATACAGTACCAGACTGTGTCTATAGGACCACTAGCCTGTGGAGCTGCTGTGACTGTGTTAATCCAGTACCAGACTGTGTCTATAGGACCACTAGCCTGTGGAGCTGCTGTGACTGTGTTAATACAGTACCAGACTGTGTCTATAGGACCACTAGCCTGTGGAGCTGCTGTGACTGTGTTAATCCAGTACCAGGCTGTGTCTATAGGACCACTAGCCTGTGGAGCTGCTGTGACTGTGTTAATCCAGTACCAGGCTGTGTGTGAAAACAGAGGACGCTATAGGACCACTAGCCTGTGGAGATGCTGTGACTGTGTTAATCCAGTACCAGGCTGTGTGTATAGGACCACTAGCCTGTGGAGCTGCTGTGACTGTGTTAATCCAGTACCAGGCTGTGTCTATAGGACCACTAGCCTATGGAGATGCTGTGACTGTGTTAATCCAGTACCAGGCTGTGTCTATAGGACCACTAGCCTGTGGAGCTGCTGTGACTGTGTTAATCCAGTACCAGACTGTGTCTATAGGACCACTAGCCTATGGAGCTGCTGTGACTGTGTTAATCCAGTACCAGGCTGTGTCTATAGGACCACTAGCCTGTGGAGCTGCTGTGACTGTGTTAATCCAGTACCAGGCTGTGTCTATAGGACCACTAGCCTGTGGAGCTGCTGTGACTGTGTTAATCCAGTACCAGACTGTGTCTATAGGACCACTAGCCTATGGAGATGCTGTGACTGTGTTAATACAGTACCAGACTGTGTCTATAGGACCACTAGCCTGTGGAGCTGCTGTGACTGTGTTAATACAGTACCAGACTGTGTCTATAGGGCCACTAGCCTGTGGAGCTGCTGTGACTGTGTTAATCCAGTACCAGGCTGTGTCTATAGGACCACTAGCCTGTGGAGCTGCTGTGACTGTGTTAATCCAGTACCAGGCTGTGTCTATAGGACCACTAGCCTGTGGAGCTGCTGTGACTGTGTTAATCCAGTACCAGGCTGTGTCTATAGGACCACTAGCCTGTGGAGCTGCTGTGACTGTGTTAATCCAGTACCAGGCTGTGTCTATAGGACCACTAGCCTATGGAGATGCTGTGACTGTGTTAATCCAGTACCAGGCTGTGTCTATAGGACCACTAGCCTGTGGAGCTGCTGTGACTGTGTTAATCCAGTACCAGGCTGTGTCTATAGGACCACTAGCCTGTGGAGCTGCTGTGACTGTGTTAATCCAGTACCAGGCTGTGTCTATAGGACCACTAGCCTGTGGAGCTGCTGTGACTGTGTTAATCCAGTACCAGGCTGTGTCTATAGGACCACTAGCCTATGGAGATGCTGTGACTGTGTTAATCCAGTACCAGGCTGTGTCTATAGGACCACTAGCCTATGGAGATGCTGTGACTGTGTTAATCCAGTACCAGGCTGTGTCTATAGGACCACTAGCCTATGGAGATGCTGTGACTGTGTTAATCCAGTACCAGACTGTGTCTATAGGACCACTAGCCTGTGGAGCTGCTGTGACTGTGTTAATCCAGTACCAGACTGTGTCTATAGGACCACTAGCCTGTGGAGCTGCTGTGACTGTGTTAATCCAGTACCAGACTGTGTCTATAGGACCACTAGCCTATGGAGCTGCTGTGACTGTGTTAATCCAGTACCAGGCTGTGTGTGAAAACAGAGGACGCTATAGGACCACTAGCCTGTGGAGCTGCTGTGACTGTGTTAATCCAGTACCAGGCTGTGTCTATAGGGCCACTAGCCTATGGAGCTGCTGTGACTGTGTTAATCCAGTACCAGGCTGTGTCTATAGGACCACTAGCCTATGGAGCTGCTGTGACTGTGTTAATCCAGTACCAGACTGTGTCTATAGGACCACTAGCCTGTGGAGCTGCTGTGACTGTGTTAATCCAGTACCAGACTGTGTCTATAGGACCACTAGCCTGTGGAGCTGCTGTGACTGTGTTAATCCAGTACCAGGCTGTGTCTATAGGACCACTAGCCTATGGAGCTGCTGTGACTGTGTTAATCCAGTACCAGGCTGTGTCTATAGGACCCCTGAGCCCATAGTTCTATAAGGGTGTTATTGTGAGGAATGTCGTCCTTCATCTCAACGTGTGGGGAGTGAAACAGGACTGCCTCCCAAATGGCACACTACATCTCTTATAGAGCCCTAGTGGCCCAGAGGGAATGTACTGCACTAACAATAACAGTATTTTATGTTGAACCCCCCTCACCCAAAAAGAGATTGGACATAAAAGTAGAGACAGGTGGAAAGCATAAAACGTCTGCCCTGTTCCCAGTGAAATATTGATAAGACCAAAATGGTTCATGAAGCGTTCTAAATGTCAGCCAGCTGCTTTTATTAAATTACACCGTTGAAAAATCATATATATATATATATATATATATAGGAATAGACCAATCTTGTCAGTTGTAGAACTGAATGCCTTCAACTGAAATGTGTCCTCTGCATTTTACCCAACCCTGAGGTACAGGGGGCGGCCCTAATCAGTTACCTGAGGTACAGGGGGCGGCCCTAATCAGTTACCTGAGGTACAGGGGGCGGCCCTAATCAGTTACCTGAGGTACAGGGGGCGGCCCTAATCAGTTACCTGAGGTACAGGGGGCGGCCCTAATCAGTTACCTGAGGTACAGGGGCGGCCCTAATCAGTTACCTGAGGTACAGGGGGCGGCCCTAATCAGTTACCTGAGGTACAGGGGGCGGCCCTAATCAGTTACCTGAGGTACAGGGGGCGGCCCTAATCAGTTACCTGAGGTACAGGGGGCGGCCCTAATCAGTTACCTGAGGTACAGGCGGCGGCCCTAATCAGTTACCTGAGGTACAGGGGGCGGCCCTAATCAGTTACCTGAGGTACAGGGGGCGGCCCTAATCAGTTACCTGAGGTACAGGGGGCGGCCCTAATCAGTTACCTGAGGTACAGGCGGCGGCCCTAATCAGTTACCTGAGGTACAAGGGGCGGCCCTAATCAGTTACCTGAGGTACAGGCGGCGGCCCTAATCAGTTACCTGATTTGACTTCCACATCAACAGCGCCCAGGGAGCATTTAGGGTTAACTGTCTTGCTCAAGGACGCCCTATTCCCTAACCAGTAGGGGATTAGAACCAGGGACCTTCCAGACCCACGCCCTATTCCCTAACCAGTAGGGGATTAGAACCAGGGACCCTCCAGACCCACACCCTATTCCCTAACCAGTAGGGGATTAGAACCAGGGACCTTCCAGACCCACGCCCTATTCCCTAACCAGTAGGGGATTAGAACCAGGGACCCTCCAGGCCCACGCCCTATTCCCTAACCAGTAGGGGATTAGAACCAGGGACCCTCCAGACCCACGCCCTATTCCCCAACCACTAGGCCACCTTGCCACACCATGTAATCATATCAGAAAGTAAGTCTAGGCCGGCTTGATGGTAAAGAGTCTAGAATGCACTATTTCATGCAAATTGTCTAGCAGTGAACGTTGGGGGAGGGAGAGGCATTGTTATCAGGAATGTCCAAGTGGCAATGTGTGAGAAAGAATTGTACAAGACTCTCCCAAATGCTTGTTTTAACCCCCCAAAAAAGACATTTTGCGTTCCTGTGATGAGACAGAACTGGATATGATTAGAAAAAGGAGAAAGGGAGGTGAAAAGGTGGGTGAAAAAAAAGGTATGAGTATATTTATCAAGAAGTAAAAATGTCATCTGTGCTGTAACTTATGTATATTTCATTAGGCACAAGTGATTCTGATATTTTATGATCTTTCCTAGCACATTTTCACTATTGACTTTAGTGCCTTTGATAGGTGTAACCTTTTTACAAGACTCAGCTAACTGTGCAGTTGCTCTAGATGGAAAAAAACACAGAATACATTAAATCAATCTTGTTACATAAAGCATCTGAAATGGGGCAGGCTATAAAAAAACATTCCTTAAAACCATAGAAGATAGAATAGAAGACAACAGGGCTAAAATGTCAGCATGCTAAACAAGTGCGGGAAAGTTTTACTAAAGACAGAGTTGGCTTTAAGTCATCCTATACAAGTCCAAGTCAAGTCCAATTCCGATTTATTTTCGGAATTCATATAGGTGTTTGTTTGCTGTCAACATATTGAGACAAATTCGATTTTCCTGAAACTAGAATAAAACAAATAATCGTATGTTTGTCCGAGCAGTATGAAGACAACATCAATCAATCAATCAATGAACAATTTGAGGAGAATATAATTAAGATTGCTTCAAAATGTTTCAAGGATCTTGCATGTTCTGCTGTGTTCTATCTGACATTAGCCAAATTGTCTGGATATTTTACAGCTCATTGTTAGACTAACAACTATTTATGTTCTGTATGGGGAGGATATTGTTGGATGTGTTAGTTAGACAGGGCTCGACATTAAGGCTTGATTGCTTGTCCAGGACAAGTGGATTCTTTGTATCCCAAGTGGAAGAGAAGTCTACTTGTCCCCTTGAACAAGTTAAAAATAAATAAAAAGCCATGTTACCTAAAGTTATGTGCCACTCATTACATCAATTTTACTGATTTAAAACGAATACATTTTTTCGTAAGTGCTGTGCAGCTACCTAGCAACCAATAGCGACATTTGTCTAATCATAATACAGCTCATCTTCGTTGGCCAAACAAGTGCCTAAAATAAATAATAAAGTAATAAATAGGTATCCGTGACTTTTGTTCATGGATGAGTAAAACGCAAATGTACTTGTCCTTGACAAGTGCCTCAAAAAGTTAATGTCAAGCACTGAGATAGATATTACTGTGACTAGCTAACAAATATTATTAGAATTGACCGAATTGACAGACATAGATCTAACATTAGATAACACCATATTCTACTAGATTATTGACTACATTAGTTATCTAACACAATCTCATTCTACTAAATAATTGACCATATTAGTTAGCTAACACAATCTTCTTCTACTAGATAATAGACTACATTAGTTAGCTAACACAATCTCATTCTACTAGATAATTGACTACATTAGTTAGCTAACACAACCTTATTCTACTAGATAACTGACCACATTAGTTAGCTAACACAACCATATTCTACTAGATAATAGACTACATTAGTTAGCTAACACAATCTCGTTTTACTAGATAATTGACTAGTGACCTGGTGTAGATAATTGACTACATTAGTTAGCTAATGTAACGTTGTGTTAATTACCATCTGACGTCCGACTAACCTCTCTGTGTCCCTTCAAATGGTGCAAGAAGTTTGAAGTTGTGCTAGCTGCATCTCTGATAGTTGCGCTAGCTGCATATCTGATAGTTGCGCTAGCTGCATATCTGATAGTTGCGCTAGCTGCATCTCTGATAGTTGTGCCACAGGTTTTACAACAAGCACTTCTCTGAGGAGATTTGTAGCCAACCTAACGTACTTCTCTGAAGAGATTTGAAGCCAACCTAACGTACTTCTCTGAGGAGATTAGTAGCCCACCTAACGTTCTTCTCTGAGGAGATTAGTAGCCCACCTAACGTACTTCTCTGAGGAGATTAGTAGCCAACCTAACATACTTCTCTGAGGAGATTTGTAGCCCACCTAACGTACTTCTGAGGAGATTTGTAGCCAAACTAACGTACTTCTCTGAAGAGATTTGAAGCCAACCTAACGTACTTCTCTGAGGAGATTAGTAGCCCACCTAACGTTCTTCTCTGAGGAGATTAGTAGCCAACCTAACATACTTCTCTGAGGAGATTAGTAGCTCACCTAACGTTCTTCTCTGAGGAGATTAGTAGCCAACCTAACGTTCTTCTCTGAGGAGATTAGTAGCCCACCTAACATACTTCTCTGAGGAGATTAGTAGCCCACCTTACGTTCTTCTCTGAGGAGATTAGTAGCCCACCTAACGTTCTTCTCTGAGGAGATTAGTAGCCCACCTAACGTTCTTCTCTGAGGAGATTAGTAGCCCACCTAACATACTTCTCTGAGGAGATTAGTAGCCCACCTAACATACATATCTGAGGAGATTAGTAGCCCACCTAACATACATATCTGAGGAGATTTGTAGCCCACCTAACATACATATCTGAGGAGATTAGTAGCCCACCTAACATACTTCTCTGAGGAGATTAGTAGCCCACATTACGTACTTCTCTGAGGAGATTAGTAGCCCACATTACGTACTTCTCTGAGGAGATTAGTAGCCAACCTAACGTTACCCACGTAGCTTATATTGTGTTTTCTAGCTACAGTGATATATTTTACAAAATGTTTAATTCAGCAATTAAGGTTGCACAAAATGTTTAGTTGGTCATCAGTCCTACAATTAAAGCATCACTTGCTATTTTGATGACATTTTATTTGAAAATAATTTTTATGTAGGCAATTGGATACCATTGCTAATCTTTATTATCTATAGTGTAATAATTGTTAACGAGTTTACTGCTGACATGAATGTAATTGTGAGCAGTGATGGTTTACTTCAGGTAGGACTGTTTTACAGGACTGTTTTTCAGGACTGTTTTACAGGACTGTTTTATACAAACTGTATAACTATAATAAAATGTTACGTTCTGATAGAACCACCAACCTTCCAGTTTGTAGACAACCTACATGAACCACTGAGCCACTGCCGCCCCACTTATATATGGGTGTAGGTGTATATGTGTGTGTGTATATGTGTGTGTGTGTGTGTGTGTATATGTGTGTGTATATATCTGTGTGTGTGTATATATCTGTGTGTGTGTATATATCTGTGTGTGTGTATATATGTGTGTGTATGTGTGTGTGTGTGTGTGTATATGTGTGTGCGGGTATGTGTGTGTGTGTGTGTAGGTGCGGATATGTGTGTGTATATGTGTGTGTGTGTGTGTGTGTGTGTGTATATATGTGTGTGTGTATATGTGTGTGTGTATATATGTGTGTGTGTGTGTGTGTGTATATGTGTGTATATATGTGTGTGTGTGTGTGTGTGTGTATATGTGTGTTTATATATGTGTGTGTATGTGTGTGTGTATATGTAAATGTGCGGGTATCTGTGTGTGTGTGTGTGTGTGTGTGTGTGTGTATCTGTGTGTGTGTGTGTGTGTATGTGTAAATGTGCGGGTATCTGTGTGTGTGTGTGTGTGTGTAAATGTGCGGGTATCTGTGTGTGTGTGTGTGTGTGTGTGTGTGCCTAATGGATCCAACAGGCCCTGCCACCAGCCTGAGTCATCCAGCTCTACTGTAGCTCTAATTGTATGATGCCAGATTAAACCACACACATGTATCCAACCACACACTAACTCAACATAGTAGTATGACTTTATATGACTCTTTATGACTATTATTCTTCTATTAAATGCTCAATTAAATACATAACAGTTTGTGAAAAACACTTCTGGTTTCCCCTATGTGAGACTGGTGAGGGATTAAGGTAAATGCATTTGGTTCTACTAGCTAGAGAGAGACAAACCTAACAGATCAAACATGTCTCTCCCACCCCTAGATCAGGAGGGAGAGAACAGAGAGAGAACAACATAACTGTGCTGCTGCTAGGGAGTTTGGAACACGCCATGAAACACGCTATAGAAGACGCCATGGAACACGCTATAGAACACGCCATGGAAAACGCTATAGAAGACGCCATGAAACACGCCATGGAACACGCTATAGAACATGCCATGGAACACGCCATGGGACACACCACGGAACACACCACAAAACACGCCACGAAACACGCCACGGGACACGCTATGGGACACGCCATGGGACACGCCATGGGACACGCCACGGGACACGCCATGGGACACGCCACGGGACACGCTATTGGACACGCCACGGGACACGCCACGGGAGAATACAGAATACATGGGACGAGATAATGTCTTGCAACACAGTACTTCAAAGTACAGTAATAAAGAGGTGGACGGCCAAAGAGGTATTTAACACGCTGATAGTTTTATTTTGATTAACAAAACTGTTGCCAGATTTGGTGATGTTCTAAACATGCTAACAGGTTGAAATATAAACTGACATATGTAATGTTACCAGGTAACACAGGACACCTGACACACACTATCTGGACAGTAACAGGTTGACATATAAAGTGACAGATGTAATATTACCAGGTAACACAGGACACCTGACACACACTATCTGGACAGTAACAGGTTGACATATAAAGTGACACATGTAATGTTACCAGGTAACACAGGACACCTGACACACATAATCTGGACAGTAACAGGTTGACATATAAAGTGACACATGTAATGTTACCAGGTAACACAGGACACCTGACATACACTATCTGGACAGTAACAGGTTGACATATAAAGTGACACATGTAATGTTACCAGGTAACACAGGACACCTGACATACACTATCTGGACAGTAACAGGTTGACATATAAAGTGACACATGTAATGTTACCAGGTAACAGAGGACACCTGACATAGTAACAGGTTGACATATAAAGTGACACATGTAATGTTACCAGGTAACAGAGGACACCTGACATACACTATCTGGACAGTAACAGGTTGACATATAAAGTGACACATGTAATGTTACCAGGTAACACAGGACACCTGACATACACTATCTGGACAGTAACAGGTTGACATATAAAGTGACACATGTAATATTACCAGGTAACACAGGACACCTGACATACACTATCTGGACAGTAACAGGTTGACATATAAAGTGACACATGTAATATTACCAGGTAACACAGGACACCTGACATACACTATCTGACAGTAACAGGTTGAAATATAAAGTGACATGTAATATTACCAGGTAACACTGGACACCTGACATACACTATCTGGACAGTAACAGGTTGACATATAAAGTGACACATGTAATATTACCAGGTAACACAGGACACCTGACATACACTATCTGGACAGTAACAGGTTGACATATAAAGTGACACATGTAATGTTACCAGGTAACACAGGACACCTGACATACACTATCTGGACAGTAACAGGTTGAAATATAAAGTGACACATGTAATATTACCAGGTAACACTGGACACCTGACATACACTATCTGGACAGTAACAGGTTGACATATAAAGTGACACATGTAATGTTACCAGGTAACACAGGACACCTGACATACACTATCTGGACAGTAACAGGTTGACATATAAAGTGACACATGTAATGTTACCAGGTAACACAGGACACCTGACATACACTATCTGGACAGTAACAGGTTGACATATAAAGTGACACATGTAATATTACCAGGTAACACAGGACACCTGACATACACTATCTGGACAGTAACAGGTTGACATATAAAGTGACACATGTAATGTTACCAGGTAACACAGGACACCTGACATACACTATCTGGACAGTAACAGGTTGACATATAAAGTGACACATGTAATGTTACCAGGTAACACAGGACACCTGACATACACTATCTGGACAGTAACAGGTTGACATATAAAGTGACACATTTAATGTTACCAGGTAACACAGGACACTTTTCACAACAAAGCTAGCATTGGCCCATAAATATCTGCTCTTTAAAGCCCCTCCCGTGTTCAACACAATCACCAGGACACCTGACTACACTCTGGACAAACAGGTTGACATAAAGTTATTTTTACTTAACACAGTGTATAACAGTAACAGGTTGACCACTTTTTACTAGTCAGATAATACATTTTGAAAAAATTAATCTGAAAACAGAAAATAACTAATGTTATAACACAGGACAAAGCCATTGGCCCATAAATATCTGCTCTTTAAAGCCCCTTGTTATTTTTTCTTTCCAGTTCAGATAATACATTTTGAAAAAATTAATCTGAAAGAAAATAACTAATATGCAAAGCCCTCAGTTGAATTTCCAATTCCCAATGTGGCTGTGGAGACAAAACATTAGCACACCCCTGATCTGATCCATAGCCAGGCAACCTATGACAGAATACATACACAGCCAGAGTACATGTGGCCACACATTATAGAAAATGACCCAGTTAGAAAATAGCAACACAGCTGTAACTGCTGCATGTATGCTCTGGGCAGCACTGTGCAGATGCACAACATGCCTCATTGGTCAAATCAAATAACAATATAGAAGTAACGTTTAAGTGTTATTAACTTGCATCAATTGCTTTCACATTGCTAAAAGGTTTTACCAGCAGGTTTAGTCACATTCTGGTTAATTTAAAATAGTACACTCTTTCAACAGTAACCTGATCCTCCATTTCACAGAAATGTATTATACTTCTGACATTTCAAGTTAGGAGCTAAACAGGCTGAAATAAAGACCAGTGTGAAACATACTGAACATTACAGGCTGAAATAAAGACCAGTGTGAAACATACTGAACATTACAGGCTGAAATAAAGACCAGTGTGAAACATACTGAACATTACAGGCTGTAATAAAGACCAGTGTGAAACATACTGAACATTACAGGCTGAAATAAAGACCAGTGTGAAACATACTGAACATTACAGGCTGAAATAAAGACCAGTGTGAAACATACTGAACATTACAGGCTGAAATAAAGACCAGTGTGAAACATACTGAACATTACAGGCTGTAATAAAGACCAGTGTGAAACATACTGAACATTACAGGCTGAAATAAAGACCAGTGTGAAACATACTGAACATTACAGGCTGAAATAAAGACCAGTGTGAAACATACTGAACATTACAGGCTGAAATAAAGACCAGTGTGAAACATACTGAACATTACAGGCTGAAATAAAGACCAGTGTGAAACATACTGAACATTACAGGCTGTAATAAAGACCAGTGTGAAACATACTGAACATTACAGGCTGAAATAAAGACCAGTGTGAAACATACTGAACATTACAGGCTGAAATAAAGACGAGTGTGAAAATTACTGAACATTACAGGCTGTAATAAAGACGAGTGTGAAACATACTGAACATTACAGGCTGAAATAAAGACCAGTGTGAAACATACTGAACATTACAGGCTGAAATAAAGACCAGTGTGAAACATACTGAACATTACAGGCTGAAATAAAGACCAATGTGAAACATACTGAACATTACAGGCTGAAATAAAGACCAGTGTGAAACATACTGAACATTACAGGCTGTAATAAAGACCAGTGTGAAACATACTGAACATTACAGACTGAAATAAAGACCAGTGTGAAACATACTAAACATTACAGGCTGAAATAAAGACCAGTGTGAAACATACTGAACATTACAGGCTGAAATAAAGACCAGTGTGAAACATACTGAACATTACAGGCTGTAATAAAGACCAGTGTGAAACATACTGAACATTACAGGCTGTAATAAAGACCAGTGTGAAAAAGATTACAGTGAAATAAAGACCAGTGTGAAACATACTGAACATTACAGGCTGAAATAAAGACCAGTGTGAAACATACTGAACATTACAGGCTGAAATAAAGACCAGTGTGAAACATACTGAACATTACAGGCTGAAATAAAGACCAGTGTGAAACATTACAGGCTGAAATAAAGACCAGTGTGAAACATTACAGGCTGTAATAAAGACCAGTGTGAAACATTACAGGCTGAAATAAAGACCAGTGTGAAACATTACAGGCTGTAATAAGGTCCAGTGTGAAACATTACAGGCTGAAATGTAAAGTCCAATAATCAGAGTTGGGTAAAACAGTGATTTATCCACTCATATAAGCACACATACATGTACAAGCACTGTGTTCTGTTGGAAATCTCACTTTGTTTAATCTCAGAAAAACGTTAGCATCGAGAATTGTGTGAAAACATATATTTTGATTAACAAAGATAACGTCTGACGAAGCACAAGCCCATATTATTCATGTATCTCTTCAAAACAAGCCCTTCTTTATCAGGTCTAAGACTTTGTCTGACATACAAGTTGTGTTCCAAATGGCACCATATTCCCCCATTTCGCACTACTTTAGAAAAATGCCCATCAGATCCACTCCATTGAGTAGGCAACAAGGTCCCATTTGTGAAACATACAGTATCATAACAAATACTGAAAATCAGCTCCAAATTCCAGCAAATTCCAATAAGACTTCAGGCCTTGGAGAGCTGAGTGTTTGGAGGGGAGGAAAATGGACAAGTTAAGGAACCAGAGTAAATGGAAACCCATGCAAAAGTGTAACTAAGGAAAATTATGTTGGGTTCCAGGTAGAACCTAGGTAGTACCATTAAAGGTGAAGCATGAATAGAACTAGAACCATGTGAATACTGAATATGAAGGTCCATCTAGAACCATGTAAATACTGAATATGAAGGTCCATTTAGAACCATGTAAATACTGAATATGAAGGTCCATCTAGAACCATGTGAATACTGAATATGAAGGTCCATCTAGAACCATGTGAATACTGAATATGAAGGTCCATCTAGAACCATGTGAATACTGAATATGAAGGTCCATCTAGAACCATGTAAATACTGAATATGAAGGTCCATCTAGAACCATGTAAATACTGAATATGAAGGTCCATCTAGAACCATGTGAATACTGAATATGAAGGTCCATCTAGAACCATGTAAATACTGAATATGAAGGTCCATCTAGAACCATGTAAATACTGAATATGAAGGTCCATCTAGAACCATGTGAATACTGAATATGAAGGTCCATCTAGAACCATGTGAATACTGAATATGAAGGTCCATCTAGAACCATGTGAATACTGAATATGAAGGTCCATCTAGAACCATGTAAATACTGAATATGAAGGTCCATCTAGAACCATGTGAATACTGAATATGAAGGTCCATCTAGAACCATGTGAATACTGAATATGAAGGTCCATCTAGAACCATGTGAATACTGAATATGAAGGTCCATCTAGAACCATGTGAATACTGAATATGAAGGTCCATCTAGAACCATGTAAATACTGAATATGAAGGTCCATCTAGAACCATGTGAATACTGAATATGAAGGTCCATCTAGAACCATGTGAATACTGAATATGAAGGTCCATCTAGAACCATGTGAATACTGAATATGAAGGTCCATCTAGAACCATGTGAATACTGAATATGAAGATCCATCTAGAACCATGTGAATACTGAATATGAAGGTCCATCTAGAACCATGTAAATACTGAATATGAAGGTCCATCTAGAACCATGTGAATACTGAATATGAAGGTCCATCTAGAACCATGTGAATACTGAATATGAAGGTCCATCTAGAACCATGTAAATACTGAATATGAAGGTCCATCTAGAACCATGTAAATACTGAATATGAAGGTCCATCTAGAACCATGTGAATACTGAATATGAAGGTCCATCTAGAACCATGTGAATACTGAATATGAAGGTCCACCTAGAACCATGTGAATACTGAATATGAAGGTCCATCTAGAACCATGTAAATACTGAATATGAAGGTCCATCTAGAACCATGTAAATACTGAATATGAAGGTCCATCTAGAACCATGTGAATACTGAATATGAAGGTCCATCTAGAACCATGTAAATACTGAATATGAAGGTCCATCTAGAACCATGTAAATACTGAATATGAAGGTCCATCTAGAACCATGTGAATACTGAATATGAAGGTCCATCTAGAACCATGTGAATACCATCTAGAACCATGTGAATACTGAATATGAAGGTCCATCTAGAACCATGTAAATACTGAATATGAAGGTCCATCTAGAACCATGTAAATACTGAATAAAGGTATCTAGAACCATGTGAATACTGAATATGAAGGTCCATCTAGAACCATGTGAATACTGAATATGAAGGTCCATCTAGAACCATGTAAATACTGTCCATCTAGAACCATGTGAATACTGAATATGAAGGTCCATCTAGAACCATGTGAATACTGAATATGAAGGTCCATCTAGAACCATGTGAATACTGAACCATCTAGAACCATGTGAATACTGAATATGAAGATCCATCTAGAACCATGTGAATACTGAATATGAAGGTCCATCTAGAACCATGTAAATACTGAATATGAAGGTCCATCTAGAACCATGTGAATACTGAATATGAAGGTCCATCTAGAACCATGTGAATACTGAATATGAAGGTCCATCTAGAACCGAGATATCTGTAGACAGATTATAAAGTGCCACTGTTATCAGTGATAACGAGGACCAGAGAGGAACAAATGTGTCCATAATAGTACAGCTATATGCAGGAATGAGTCATGGTGAAGAAATAGTGCACTAAAATTAAAAGAATAGGATATAATTAGGGCAGAAGAAAAAGTTATTCCACAGGGAATATGGGACAGGGAAATTACCATTACCATTATAAAGCCCTGAACGTGAAAAAACACACAGCAATGGAAAACCCAACTGCCTTCTTTAAAAATGAGCCCATCACAAACACACACACACGCACATACATACACACACACACACACACACACATACATACACACACACACAGATACAAACACACACATACACACAACAGCCTTCCAGAAACATCCATGGACAAATACAAACACACAGGATCTGTCTCTTTGTGTGAGACTCCCTGTGAGCAAACAGAGCCAAACATGCAGTCCTACCGGCCTTTGAAACATGATCCAGTCTGATTTGCTGTGGTTCTGTGGGTGTATTGGGGCAGTTGAATCATTAAAAACAGATGGGTAGCGTGATCAGAGAGAGGTGCCACAGGCTGTCTGCTGAACACAGAGTACAGTTGGTTCTGTTTTAGATGAATGTGTGTTATGTCAACCTACAGGGCCTACAGTTATATGTCTCACACTGATATGTCAACCCTACAGGGCCTACAGTTATATGTCTCACACTGATATGTCAACCCTACAGGGCCTACCGTTATATGTCTCACACTGATATGTCAACCCTACAGGGCCTACAGTTATATGTCTCACACTGATATGTCAACCCTACAGGGCCTACCGTTATATGTCTCACACTGATATGTCAACCCTACAGGGCCTACCGTTATATGTCTCACACTGATATGTCAACCCTACAGGGCCTACAGTTATATGACTCACACTGATATGTCAACCCTACAGGGCCTACAGTTATATGTCTCACACTGATATGTCAACCCTACAGGGCCTACCGTTATATGTCTCACACTGATATGTCAACCCTACAGGGCCTACAGTAATATGACTCACACTGATATGTCAACCCTACAGGGCCTACAGTTATATGTCTCACACTGATATGTCAACCCTACAGGGCCTACCGTTATATGTCTCACACTGATATGTCAACCCTACAGGGCCTACCGTTATATGCTTTACACTGATATGTCAACCCTACAGGGCCTACCGTTATATGTCTCACACTGATATGTCAACCCTACAGAGCCTACCGTTATATGCTTTACAATCATATGTCAACCCTACAGGGCCTACAGTTATATGCCTCACTGATATATGCCTCACACTGATATGTCAACCCTACAGGGCCTACAGTTATATGCCTCACACTGATATGTCAACCCTAGGCATATCATTACCATGGACACAGCTGATAAATGTTGTGTCTGTTATATATTAAATGGATATCATTACCATGCACACAGCTGGTACATGTTGTGTCTGTTATATATTAAATGGATATTATTACCATGCACACAGCTGGTACATGTTGTGTCTGTTATATATTAAATGGATATCATTACCATGCACACAGCTGGTACATGTTGTGTCTGTGATATATTAAGGGGATATTATTACCATGCACACAGCTGGTACATGTTGTGTCTGTTATATATTAAATGGATATTATTACCATGCACACAGCTGGTACATGTTGTGTCTGTTATATATTAAATGGATATCATTACCATGCACACAGCTGGTACATGTTGTGTCTGTTATATATTAAATTGATATTATTACCATGCACACAGCTGGTACATGTTGTGTCTGTTATATATTAAGGGGATATTATTACCATGCACACAGCTGGTACATGTTGTGTCTGTTATATATTAAATGGATATTATTACCATGCACACAGCTGGTACATGTTGTGTCTGTTATATATTAAATTGATATTATTACCATGCACACAGCTGGTACATGTTGTGTCTGTTATATATTAAGGGGATACTATTACCATGCACACAGCTGGTACATGTTGTGTCTGTTATATATTAAATGGATATTATTACCATGCACACAGCTGGTACATGTTGTGTCTGTTATATATTAAGGGGATATTATTACCATGCACACAGCTGGTACATGTTGTGTCTGTTATATATTAAGGGGATATTATTACCATGCACACAGCTGGTACATGTTGTGTCTGTTATATATTAAATGGATATTATTACCATGCACACAGCTGGTACATGTTGTGTCTGTTATATATTAAATGGATATTATTACCATGCACACAGCTGGTACATGTTGTGTCTGTTATATATTAAATGGATATTATTACCATGCACACAGCTGGTACATGTTGTGTCTGTTATATATTAAGGGGATATCATTACCATGCACACAGCTGGTACATGTTGTGTCTGTTATATATTAAGGGGATATTATTACCATGCACACAGCTGGTACATGTTGTGTCTGTTATATATTAAATGGATATTATTACCATGCACACAGCTGGTACATGTTGTGTCTGTTATATATTAAGGGGATATTATTACCATGCACACAGCTGGTACATGTTGTGTCTGTTATATATTAAGGGGATATTATTACCATGCACACAGCTGGTACATGTTGTGTCTGTTATATATTAAATGGATATTATTACCATGCACACAGCTGGTACATGTTGTGTCTGTTAAATATTAAGGGGATATTATTACCATGCACACAGCTGGTACATGCTGTGTCTGTTATATATTAAGGGGATATTATTACCATGCACACAGCTGGTACATGTTGTGTCTGTTATATATTAAATGGATATTATTACCATGCACACAGCTGGTACATGTTGTGTCTGTTATATATTAAATGGATATCATTACCATGCACACAGCTGGTACATGTTGTGTCTGTGATATATTAAGGGGATATTATTACCATGCACACAGCTGGTACATGTTGTGTCTGTTATATATTAAATGGATATTATTACCATGCACACAGCTGGTACATGTTGTGTCTGTTATATATTAAATGGATATCATTACCATGCACACAGCTGGTACATGTTGTGTCTGTTATATATTAAATGGATATTATTACCATGCACACAGCTGGTACATGTTGTGTCTGTTATATATTAAATGGATATCATTACCATGCACACAGCTGGTACATGTTGTGTCTGTTATATATTAAATGGATATCATTACCATGCACACAGCTGGTACATGTTGTGTCTGTTATATATTAAATGGATATTATTACCATGCACACAGCTGGTACATGTTGTGCCTGTTATATATTAAGGGGATATTATTACCATGCACACAGCTGATACATGTTGTGTCTGTTATATATTAAATGGATATTATTACCATGCACACAGCTGGTACATGTTGTGTCTGTTATATATTAAGGGGATATTATTACCATGCACACAGCTGGTACATGTTGTGTCTGTTATATATTAAATGGATATTATTACCATGCACACAGCTGGTACATGTTGTGTCTGTTATATATTAAGGGCATATCATTACCATGCACACAGCTGGTACATGTTGTGTCTGTTATATATTAAATGGATATCATTACCATGCACACAGCTGGTACATGTTGTGTCTGTTATATATTAAATGGATATTATTACCATGCACACAGCTGGTACATGTTGTGCCTGTTATATATTAAGGGGATATTATTACCATGCACACAGCTGATACATGTTGTGTCTGTTATATATTAAATGGATATTATTACCATGCACACAGCTGGTACATGTTGTGTCTGTTATATATTAAATGGATATTATTACCATGCACACAGCAGGTACATGTTGTGTCTGTTATATATTAAGGGGATATTATTACCATGCACACAGCTGATACATGTTGTGTCTGTTATATATTAAATGGATATTATTACCATGCACACAGCTGGTACATGTTGTGCCTGTTATATATTAAATGGATATTATTACCATGCACACAGCTGGTACATGTTGTGTCTGTTATATATTAAATGGATATCATTACCATGCACACAGCTGGTACATGTTGTGTCTGTTATATATTAAATGGATATCATTACCATGCACACAGCTGGTACATGTTGTGTCTGTTATATATTAAATGGATATTATTACCATGCACACAGCTGGTACATGTTGTGCCTGTTATATATTAAGGGGATATTATTACCATGCACACAGCTGATACATGTTGTGTCTGTTATATATTAAATGGATATTATTACCATGCACACAGCTGGTACATGTTGTGTCTGTTATATATTAAATGGATATTATTACCATGCACACAGCAGGTACATGTTGTGTCTGTTATATATTAAGGGGATATTATTACCATGCACACAGCTGATACATGTTGTGTCTGTTATATATTAAATGGATATTATTACCATGCACACAGCTGGTACATGTTGTGCCTGTTATATATTAAATGGATATTATTACCATGCACACAGCTGGTACATGTTGTGTCTGTTATATATTAAATGGATATTATTACCATGCACACAGCTGGTACATGTTGTGTCTGTGATATATTAAGGGGATATTATTACCATGCACACAGCTGATACATGTTGTGTCTGTTATATATTAAATGGATATTATTACCATGCACACAGCTGGTACATGTTGTGTCTGTGATATATTAAGGGGATATTATTACCATGCACACAGCTGGTACATGTTGTGTCTGTTATATATTAAATGGATATTATTACCATGCACACAGCTGGTACATGTTGTGTCTGTTATATATTAAATGGATATTATTACCATGCACACAGCTGATACATGTTGTGTCTGTTATATATTAAATGGATATTATTACCATGCACACAGCTGGTACATGTTGTGTCTGTTATATATTAAATGGATATTATTACCATGCACACAGCTGGTACATGTTGTGTCTGTTATATATTAAATCGATATTATTACAATGCACACAGCTGGTACATGTTGTGTCTGTTATATATTAAATCGATATTATTACCATGCACACAGCTGGTACATGTTGTGTCTGTTATATATTAAATGGATATCATTACCATGCACACAGCTGCTACATGTTGTGTCTGTTGTATATTAAGGGGATATCATTACCATGCACACAGCTGGTACATGTTGTGTCTGTTATATATTAAGGGCATATCATTACCATGCACACAGCTGGTACATGTTGTGTCTGTTATATATTAAATGGATATCATTACCATGCACACAGCTGCTACATGTTGTGTCTGTTATATATTAAATGGATATTATTACCATGCACACAGCTGGTACATGTTGTGTCTGTTATATATTAAATGGATATTATTACCATGCACACAGCTGGTACATGTTGTGTCTGTTATATATTAAATGGATATTATTACCATGCACACAGCTGGTACATGTTGTGTCTGTTATATATTAAGGGCATATCATTACCATGCACACAGCTGGTACATGTTGTGTCTGTTATATATTAAATGGATATCATTACCATGCACACAGCTGCTACATGTTGTGTCTGTTATATATTAAATGGATATTATTACCATGCACACAGCTGGTACATGTTGTGTCTGTTATATATTAAATGGATATTATTACCAGGCACACAGCTGGTACATGTTGTGTCTGTTATATATTAAATGGATATTATTACCATGCACACAGCTGGTGCATGTTGTGTCTGTTATATATTAAGGGGATATCATTACCATGCACACAGCTGGTACATGTTGTGTCTGTTATATATTAAATGGATATTATTACCATGCACACAGCTGGTACATGTTGTGTCTGTTATATATTAAGGGGATATCATTACCATGCACACAGCAGCTTCTACTCTGAAAAACTACTGGATACTGCTTTTCATCTCTAGTCATATCTTAGGACTGAATCACTGTATCTTATGAGAAACATTGTTTTTCTGTTTATATTCAAAGCACTTGCAAAGATTCTGGCGTATCTGATTTAAGTTATCAAAGTTAAAACAGTGAACATCTGCACAAGAACACAGAATAGAATACTGGTAGATTTACCAAAAGTAACTTTTCAACTAGCCATTGTGCCTGTCCCACAGATATAAGCAAGAACATACTCAGGCATTTAACTAGCTATTGTGCATGTCCCACAGATATAAGCAAGAACATACTCAGGCATTTAACTAGCCATTGTGCATGTCCCACAGATATAAGCAGGAACATACTCAGGCATTTAACTAGCCATTGTGCATGTCCCACAGATATAAGCAGGAACATACTCAGGCATTTAACTAGCTATTGTGCATGTCCCACAGATATAAGCAGGAACATACTCAGGCATTTAACTAGCTATTGTGCATGTCCCACAGATATAAGCAGGAACATACTCAGGCATTTAACTAGCCATTGTGCATGTCCCACAGATATAAGCAGGAACATACTCAGGCATTTAACTAGCTATTGTGCATGTCCCACAGATATAAGCAGGAACATACTCAGGCATTTAACTAGCTATTGTGCATGTCCCACAGATATAAGCAGGAACATACTCAGGCATTTAACTAGCTATTGTGCATGTCCCACAGATATAAGCAGGAACATACTCAGGCATTTAACTAGCCAGTGTGCATGTCCCACAGATATAAGCAGGAACATACTCAGGCTTTTAACTAGCCAGTGTGCATGTCCCACAGATATAAGCAGGAACATACTCAGGCTTTTAACTAGCCAGTGTGCATGTCCCACAGATATAATCAGGAACATACTCAGGGTTGTGTGCCTTCTGCCGTTGAGCTTATTTGAAGTACTGCTAAAAGTTTTGCTTCAGCATAAATCCCAGATTAGTGACAATCAAGTGTAGATCCATCAATGGCTGAGATGGACACTTTAAATGCACAAATGATCTAAATACTTATGTTTTTATGTTATTACCGCAGATACTCCATACAGATACCCATACACAAGGTATATTCAAGAAAAATGTATTGACTTTGCTGTCCGATTGCAGTAATTTATCTCAATATGATATATTATAAACATTTTATCTTCATTGCCAGCCCAGATACTGCTAATATAGTGAAACAATTACTTTATCATATATCTATTGGGATTGAACTGATGACATCAGCCAGGGATCCTCTAAGGTTTAAGACGGAGGTTACATTCAACAATTCTGCACATTTCCTTCTCTGTTTTCTTTGTAAACTGAAACTATAAATATTTTTTTCAGTCCAGCCACTCTGCTAAGAATTGCCCTGCCACAACTCGTCCCTTGGAGGCAAAAGCCTCCATTTATTGGAAAACATCAGATTCAACAAATTGCGGCTTGCAAAATCATATCCAGGAAATGAATGGGCCACTCATCAAAGAAGTCTAAGACAATGCACTTACAATAGCATGCATGCTTCTCAATAATATATAACCCAGGTTTTAGCTCAGTCAGCTAACAGTCTTTGGCATTGCCCTGGAGTTAATCTGTGCTCGATCCCAGTCGCCAATGTGGAATTTCACCGATATAACACACATTTTGTCTTTCTTGTCCAGCGAGAGACAACGAGTGATTTTGTTACTTTGACTTATTAAATGATTGTCAATAAGGACCAGGAATGTGTCTTTTCCCTGCCCTCATCATCGATCTGATGTGTCGTGGAGCACAGCGTGTCACAGCCTGACGCTCTAAAGCGTGGGAGCTCTAACACTCACAGACAGGAAGGAAAACCTCAACATACTGTGTTAACCTGATGAATGGGCAGAAAGATACAAGCGATGAGAGAACCGTCCTTATGCCAGTAATCCAGACAGCGTGCTGGGGTAATCACTCCAGGGCACCATGGAAACCAGAATACCCACAGAAAGTGTCCAGAATAACACCATATTCACTCTAGTGCCCTCAGATATACACTTTTGACATGCAGAGCCCTACAGTTAAAGCATAATAGCGTATGTGTCTTAGAAACCTAAGGGTTCTGGTCAGAAATAATACACCATTAAAAAGGGGCCTTTTGGGGAGAAAACGTACCGTTTAGGGACATGGAATCCAACGGAGTTTAAATGAATTAATTAGACATTAGGGAAAACTAGTAAGGAAGACATTAAATCCTAATGAACCCTAACCCTGTTGACACTAATGAATAACTACCACCCCCTCCTGGTAACTGTCAGTATGTAATAGTCTACAGGACAAACATTAATTATGACACAATGGCACAGCATTACACCACAGCACACAATAGAATTCCATGGATGAAGCAATATGGGAGGAACTGGGAGGAGTGTTGCTAAAAAACCCAATGGCACCCTAGATAGCGCACTACTTTTGAGTAGGATGTCATTTGGGATTTACACAAATGAACCCACAGCCTAGGCTGAGTTGACACACACATTTCAATTCTAATCTTTAACTAATTGGCATTTTTATCAATATAGGCTGAGTTGACACACACACATTTCAATTCTAATCTTTAACTAATTGGTATTTTTATCAATATAGGCTGAGTTGAGGCACACATTTCAATTCTAATCTTTAACTAATTGGTATTTTGATCAAACACATCAAAGAATCCAAATCTGACATTTTCAATCTGCTCTGATTTGTCAAAACACCAGTTAGTAAACATTGCGAATTCAAGTTGATGTAGTCACTCACAGACTCATTATCTGTGTTTACACAAGCAGCCAAGTTCAGGGTTTTTACATGGTGTTTTTTGGTATTTTTCAACTTATATCTCAACTTCAGACCTGACTGATCAAAAGACCAAAAAGTAGCAAAGATTAGTATAGTATAGAGGATCAGAGAGTATAGAGGATCAGAGAGTATAGAGCATGAATGTGACTAGTCCTATTTTAGAGGATAATCATAATGTGACTAGTCCTAGTTTAGGGGATAATCATAATGTGACTAGTCCTAGTTTAGAGGATAATCATAATGTGACTAGTCCTATTTTAGAGGATAATCATAATGTGACTAGTCCTAGTTTAGAGGATAATCATAATGTGACTAGTCCTAGTTTAGAGGATAATCATAATGTGACTAGTCCTAGTTTAGAGGATAATCATAATGTGACTAGTCCTAGTTTAGAGGATAATCATAATGTGACTAGTCCTAGTTTAGAGGATAATCATAATGTGACTAGTCCTATTTTAGAGGATAATCATAATGTGACTAGTCCTAGTTTAGGGGATAATCATAATGTGACTAGTCCTAGTTTAGGGGATAATCATAATGTGACTAGTCCTAGTTTAGGGGATAATCATAATGTGACTAGTCCTAGTTTAGAGGATAATCATAATGTGACTAGTCCTAGTTTAGAGGATAATCATAATGTGACTAGTCCTAGTTTAGAGGATAATCATAATGTGACTAGTCCTAGTTTAGGGGATAATCATAATGTGACTAGTCCTAGTTTAGAGGATAATCATAATGTGACTAGTCCTAGTTTAGGGGATAATCATAATATGACTAGTCCTAGTTTAGTGGATAATCATAATGTGACTAGTCCTAGTTTAGTGGATAATCATAATGTGACTAGTCCTATTTTAGAGGATAATCATAATGTGACTAGTCCTAGTTTAGGGGATAATCATAATGTGACTAGTCCTAGTTTAGAGGATAATCATAATGTGACTAGTCCTAGTTTAGGGGATAATCATAATATGACTAGTCCTAGTTTCTGGATAATCATAATGTGACTAGTCCTAGTTTAGTGGATAATCATAATGTGACTAGTCCTATTTTAGAGGATAATCATAATGTGACTAGTCCTAGTTTAGAGGATAATCATAATGTGACTAGTCCTAGTTTAGAGGATAATCATAATGTGACTAGTCCTAGTTTAGAGGATAATCATAATGTGACTAGTCCTAGTTTAGAGGATAATCATAATGTGACTAGTCCTAGTTTAGGGATAATCATAATGTGACTAGTCCTAGTTTAGGGGATAATCATAATGTGACTAGTCCTAGTTTAGGGGATAATCATAATGTGACTAGTCCTAGTTTAGAGGATAATCATAATGTGACTAGTCCTAGTTTAGAGGATAATCATAATGTGACTAGTCCTAGTTTAGAGGATAATCATAATGTGACTAGTCCTAGTTTAGAGGATAATCATAATGTGACTAGTCCTAGTTTAGAGGATAATCATAATGTGACTAGTCCTATTTTAGAGGATAATCATAATGTGACTACTCCTAGTTTAGAGGATAATCATAATGTGACTAGTCATAGTTTAGGGGATAATCATAATGTGACTAGTCCTAGTTTAGGGGATAATCATAATGTGACTAGTCCTAGTTTAGGGGATAATCATAATATGACTAGTCCTATTTTAGAGGATAATCATAATGTGACTAGTCCTAGTTTAGGGATAATCATAATGTGACTAGTCCTAGTTTAGAGGATAATCATAATGTGACTAGTCCTAGTTTAGGGGATAATCATAATGTGACTAGTCCTAGTTTAGAGGATAATCATAATGTGACTAGTCCTAGTTTAGAGGATAATCATAATGTGACTAGTCCTAGTTTAGAGGATAATCATAATGTGACTAGTCCTAGTTTAGAGGATAATCATAATGTGACTAGTCCTAGTTTAGAGGATAATCATAATGTGACTAGTCCTAGTTTATAATCATAATGAGGATAATCATAATGTGACTAGTCCTAGTTTAGAGGATAATCATAATGTGACTAGTCCTAGTTTAGAGGATAATCATAATGTGACTAGTCCTAGTTTAGGGGATAATCATAATGTGACTAGTCCTAGTCTAGGGGATAATCATAATGTGACTAGTCCTAGTTTAGAGGATAATCATAATGTGACTAGTCCTAGTTTAGAGGATAATCATAATGTGACTAGTCCTAGTTTAGGGGATAATCATAATGTGACTAGTCCTAGTTTAGTGGATAATCATAATGTGACTAGTCCTAGTTTAGGGGATAATCATAATGTGACTAGTCCTAGTTTAGTGGATAATCATAATGTGACTAGTCCTAGTTTAGGGGATAATCATAATGTGACTAGTCCTATTTTAGAGGATAATCATAATGTGACTAGTCCTAGTTTAGAGGATAATCATAATGTGACTAGTCCTAGTTTAGGGGATAATCATAATGTGACTAGTCCTAGTTTAGAGGATAATCATAATATGACTAGTCCTAGTTTAGAGGATAATCATAATGTGACTAGTCCTAGTTTAGAGGATAATCATAATGTGACTAGTCCTAGTTTAGAGGATAATCATAATGTGACTAGTCCTAGTTTATGTGATAATCATAATGTGACTAGTCCTAGTTTATGGGTTAATCATAATGTGACTAGTCCTAGTTTAGAGGATAATCATAATGTGACTAGTCCTAGTTTAGGGGATAATCATAATATGACTAGTCCTATTTTAGAGGATAATCATAATGTGACTAGTCCTAGTTTAGGGGATAATCATACTGTGACTAGTCCTAGTTTAGAGGATAATCATAATGTGACTAGTCCTAGTTTAGAGGATAATCATAATGTGACTAGTCCTAGTTTATGTGATAATCATAATGTGACTAGTCCTAGTTTATGGGTTAATCATAATGTGACTAGTCCTAGTTTAGAGGATAATCATAATGTGACTAGTCCTAAACATCACAGATGGCCGTCCGGATCCAAGGGTACGGATAAGTTCTCCGATAAAATCAAGTCAAACATGGAAACATGGATACGTGATAATACGTACATGATAACTACATGATAACTACATGACAACTACATGACAACTAATCACTCCAACATAATCACTTCAGAACATAATCACTTCAGAACATAATCACTTCAGTTATATTTGCAGAATACAAATATCGGATAAAACGCTGATAATAATGAAGTATTAAAAACCCCTATTTGTATTTATCAAGTACATAATTAAAGTCAAATACAGAGATGATTCACACAATATGTGGTAACTTATACGAACTATGTTTATTTTTGGGGACGTATATAGGTCATATTTTAAAAATAAGCAAATAGAATAAAACAAAGCTTTATAAACTATAATGAACAAATGAATTAATAAGTCTTCAAGCACCAAACATAATAATGCATTTGTTAAGGCACATGCACAATATTTTGCAACTTTTCCTAACATCAATGCAACATTTAATTAGCTTGAACCTTATATTGGCAAATAGCCAGCAGTGAAAAAGATGGATAGATGAATAGTAATGTTATAGTACTATATATAGTAATGTTATAGTACTATAGATAGATAGTAATGTTATAGTACTATAGATAGATAGTAATGTTATAGTACTATAGATAGTAATGTTATAGTACTATAGATAGATAGTAATGTTATAGTACTATAGATAGTAATGTTATAGTACTATAGATAGATAGTAATGTTATAGTACTATAGATAGTAATGTTATAGTACTATAGATAGTAATGTTATAGTACTATAGATAGAATGTAATGTTATAGTACTATAGATAGATAGTAATGTTATAGTACTATAGATAGTAATGTTATAGTACTATAGATAGATAGTAATGTTATAGTACTATAGATAGTAATGTTATAGTACTATTGATAGATAGTAATGTTATAGTACTATAGATAGAATGTAATGTTATAGTACTAAAGATAGATAGTAATGTTATAGTACTATAGATAGATAGTAATGTTATAATACTATAGATAGATAGTAATGTTATAGTACTATAGATAGATAGTAATGTTATAGTACTATAGATAGTAATGTTATAGTACTATAGATAGATAGTAATGTTATAGTACTATAGATAGATAGTAATGTTATAGTACTAAAGATAGATAGTAATGTTATAGTACTATAGATAGATAGTAATGTTATAGTACTAAAGATAGATAGTAATGTTATAGTACTATAGATAGATAGTAATGTTATAGTACTATAGATAGATAGTTAAATGTTATAGTACTATAGATAGTAATGTTATAGTACTATAGATAGATAGTAATGTTATAGTACGATAGATAGATAGTAATGTTATAGTACTATAGGTAGTAATGTTATAGTACTATAGATAGATAGTAATGTTATAGTACTATAGATAGTAATGTTATAGTACTATAGAGAGATAGATAGATAGTAATGTTATAGTACTATAGATAGTAATGTTATAGTACTATAGATAGTAATGTTATAGTACTATAGATAGTAATGTTATAGTACTATAGATAGTAATGTTATAGTACTATAGATAGTAATGTTATAGTACTATAGAGAGATAGATAGTAATGTTATAGTACTATAGATAGTAATGTTATAGTACTATAGATAGTAATGTTATAGTACTATAGATAGTAATGTTATAGTACTATAGAGAGATAGATAGATAGATAGATAATGTTATATTTGTATAACTCTGTTAGGAGAACTTACATGCATCTGATCCTTTTCTTCTTCTGAGGGCACGTCCCGTATACAGTTGGCTTAACAAATACAGGCGGATTCAAACAAATCTCTTGTGAAGTAACAAGAACAAGTCAAAACCATGCTAATTTAAATCCATCTGCGAAAGTTTATCCTTAATAACCTGCAGTTCTTTCGGCGGTGAATGGTTTTTCCTTTAGTAAACTCCTGTGATTTCTTCTGTATCCTGTTGTCAGGTAATAGGAAGAGTTCAAGATCACTTTTCCGCGACGGTTTCCTTTAGTCCAGCCTATATGATGAGCATATTGTAATCAGGAGGTTATCAACTAATCCGCATCAGCATCCACACTAACTCTTACTGGGCGGTCCAGGAGCTGCAGGCCCCGCCTCTATTGCATCGACCCGCCCTCCAGATTGAGCTAATTTATTCTACACGTGTAGAAGTGTCCGGTTCTGTAGCCTGACATGATAGATAGAGGTATATATATTACTGAGCTCTGGTGCCACCCAGCGACGTAAAAGGGAAGTGCAAGCATATCAGGAAGTTTTTAAACAGCACTTATGTAATGGACCAGTAACATACATACTTGTTACATACATACATACTCGTCATGTAATTAGAATATCATCAAAAAGTTCATTAATTTTAGTAATTCCATTCAATGAGTGAAACTTGGATATTATATTCATTCATTCCACACAGACTGATATATTTCAAATGTTTATTTCATTTCATTTTGATGATTCTAACTGAGAACTAATGAAAACCCCAAAATCAGTTCAATATTGAAGACACCAGGGGCCTGTACCATGAAGCTGGTTTAGGTGGCTAGCCATCTATGTTTCAGTTAAGTTTCCCCCAACCCTGGGTTTTAGGTACTATGAAAGTAGCTCGGCTTCAATCTTCAATTCTTGCTTTTCCGCGGAAAAAATATATTGCTCTCGCCCTATCCATATCGAACGTGATTGGTTGTTCGGTGCCGACGTTACTCTTTTATGTGCACGCGCGCGCGGAGTAATCCAAGTTTAAGGATCAAAGCCTGGGTTGACAAAGTAAGTTGATGAGCTGCGTCATGGTACCAATAAAGCCTGATTGCGTCGGTTTGATTTTGTCAATCCTGAACCAATCCTGGAACCCTGAGTTTGTTCAACTACCTTCATGGTACAGGCCCCAGGTGCCACACTATAGACCAATTATTTGTTTGTATACATTTGGGTTGCGCGCGCATCTCGTTTGCAGAAAACACGGCAGAGAGTATTTAGCTATATCGTAAAAGCTAACTATCTGTTCAAAATGTACTCTGCTTACTATAACAACCTGTCACCCAGCTGTAAGCACTGTTATTTAACTAAATTGACGTTAATGTGTGGAATACGTCTTACAGATCCTTATGCCATAGCGCCCTGTAAATGGTTAAACGACGAAACCAAATTGCCTCGCATTCTGGCCAGAAATATATAATTACCTGATTGACACTCCAAGCGTTTATACCCGGGAGAAGTTAAAAGCAGACAAATCTCTTGATGTGTACAATTTGTCTGTGTGGTCATGTCCAAGACATACAACTAGAGAGAAACACATGTTGTTTGTATGAATTATTTATTTGAGTAGGTTAAAAAATAGTTTAAAACAAGGTGGATTATTAGTCGCTGAGAGTGCATGTCCTATGAAAAAGGACTGCCTTGAAATAAATACATGGGGAATTGTGAAATACAAGTCCCTCGAAATAAATAAATGTTGTCTTATGGAAAACATAATTTTGAAATAAAACCTATTTCTTTACATATGAAGTGATTTATACATTTATATTTACACATATTTATGTAATTATTGAATTATTTCATAGATATATTTATTATTTCATAGCTTTATCTATTTAATATTGACGCAAATGGCTTTACATACTGACAGCACAAACAAAATAAGAAAATATATCAGGAAATATGATGGAGGTAAGGCGTCAGGGTCGCGTATCCACTGGTCTTTTGGGACTTCATAAGGATCGACATTTCCAATAAAGTTGATCCTTTCAACATAGCGTTTTGAATGTTTCTGGTTGTCTTTTGCAACCGACATGCGCGGTTGAACATGCGTGACGTCGATGTGACGTAGGGTGATAATTGGTCTATATTCAGCTAATTAACTCAAAACACCTACAAAGGCCTTTAAATTGTCTCTCAGTCTAGTTGAGTAGGCTACACAATCATGGGGAAGACAGCTGACTTGACAGCTGTCCAAAAGACGACCATTAACACCTTGCACAAGGAGGGCAAGACACAAAAGGTAATTGCTAAAGAGGCTGGCTGTTCACAGAGCTCTGTGTCCAAGCACATTAATATAGAGGCGAAGAGAAGGAAAAGACGTGGTAGAAAAAAGTGTATAAGCAATAAGGATAACCGCACCCTGGAGAGGATTGTGAAACAAAACCCATTCAAAAATGTGAGGGAGATTCACAAAGACTGGACTGCAGCTGGAGTCAGTGCTTCAAGAACCACCACGCACAGATGTATGCAAAACATGGGTTTCAGCTGTCGCATTCAACAAGACACAGCATCAGAACCATCTCGTCTAGGCTAAAGACAGAAAGGACTGGACTGCTGCTGAGTGTTACAAAGTTATGTTCTCTGATGAAAGTAGATTTTGCATTTCCTTTGGAAATCAAAGTCCCAGAGTCTGGAGGAAGAGAGGAGAGGCACAGAATCCCTGTTGCTTGAAGTCCAGTGTAAAGTTTCCACAGTCAGTGATGGTTTGGGGTGCCATGTCATCTACTGGTGTTGGTCCACTGTGTTTTCTGAGGTCCAAGGTCAACGCAGCCATCAACCAGGAAGTTTTAGAGCACTTCATGCTTCCTGCTGCTGACCAACCTTATGCAGATGCAGATTTCATTTTCCAACAGGACTTGGCACCTGCACACAGTGCCAAAGCTACCAGTACCTGGTTTAAGGACCATGGTATCCCTGTTCTTAATTGGTCAGCAAACTCACCTGACCGTAACCCTAGAGAAAATCTATGGGGTATTGTGAAGAGGAAGATGCGATACGCCAGACCCAACAATGCAGAAAAGCTGAAGGCCACTATCAGAGCAACCTGGGCTCTCATAACACCTGAGCAGTGCCACAGACTGATCGACTCCATGCCACGCCACATTGCTGCAGTAATTCAGGCAAAAGGAGCCCCAACAAAGTATTGAGTGCTGTACATGCTCACTCTTTTCATGTTCGTACTTTTCAGTTGGCCAACATTTCTAAAACTCCTTTTTTGTATAGGTCTAAAGTAATATTCTAATTCTCGGAGATACTGAATTTGGGATTTTCATTAGTTGTTAGTTTTAATCATCACAATTAAATGAAATAAACATGCGACATGACAACAGCCAAACTGAAAAGAAAATCGGTGGCCAACGAAATCTACACACGGAGTGGATTGATGGAACAGGGGTGTTAAATGCAACATTCTGGTCCAGATGGGAACTAGGATTATTAAACCATACCAAGGATCAACTACAGTGATCTCCATGATAAGTTGCACTCTCTTCTGGGAACAGCTGGGGGTTTTCCATACAATATAAGGCATGTTAGACTTCAAGAGAATATTTTTCATTACATGTTGGACGCCCAGACAGACACACCCCAGTTCGAGAGCCTTAAGGAAGGAGAAAGTAGAGAACACTGGGTTTTATCTCAAATGGTTCCTTGTTCTCTAAAGTGCACTGTTTATATTTAGGTCTGATGCATGTTAACAGCTGGGTGCACACACACCCTGTCCCAGAAAATGCATGTATAAAAGTTTGTATGTATTTGAAAATGTTTTACTTTTTGTTGTTAGCTTTAGGTCACAATTTATTTTCATGCACAAAATGCTAAGCCCACAATTGTAAATGAAACACAATACAGTAGATTGAATGTATTGAATGTTAGCTGTGAAACACAACATTGTGGTCTGATTGTAAACAATCATATTTGTTACATTACCTGGCTAATATGCACATATGGCAGCCAATATATTGCGGGTGCCACTTCTCCATAGTCTGTACTAACAATCTGTCAGATTCTTGCACTGAGAGGACCTTTACTCGAAGAATACTATATGTAAGTGTGTTTCTATAACTAAACAGAACTGGAATGGTACAGTCTAAATGTTTTGTTATCTAGATCAGCGGTTCCCAACCTATTTCAGTTACTGTACCACATACTGAATTTTGCTCTTCTGGGAGTACCCTTGAAGTACCAACTTATGATGATTTCACTAGTAAGCCAATGGAGTCATGAGTGATCTAAAGTACACCCTTTGGATGGAATCATGAGTGATCTAAAGTACACCCTTTGGATGGAATCATGAATGATATAAAGTACACCCTTTGGATGGAATCATGAGTGATGTAAAGTCCACCCTTTGGATGGAATCATGAGTGATCTAAAGTACACCCTTTGGATGGAATCATGAGTGATGTAAAGTCCACCCTTTGGATGGAATCATGAGTGATCTAAAGTACACCCTTTGGATGGAATCATGAGTGATCTAAAGTACACCCTTTGGATGGAATCATGAGTGATCTAAAGTACACCCTTTGGATGGAATCATGAGTGATATAAAGTACACCCTTTGGATGGAATCATGAGTGATGTAAAGTCCACCCTTTGGATGGAATCATGAGTGATATAAAGTACACCCTTTGGATGGAATCATGAATGATATAAAGTACACCCTTTGGATGGAATCATGAGTCATATAAAGTACACCCTTTGGATGGAATCATGAGTGATCTAAAGTACACCCTTTGGATGGAATCATGAGTGATATAAAGTACACCCTTTGGATGGAATCATGAGTGATATAAAGTACACCCTTTGGATGGAATCATGAGTGATATAAAGTACACCCTTTGGATGGAATCATGAGTCATATAAAGTACACCCTTTGGATGGAATCATGAGTCATATAAAGTACACCCTTTGGATGGAATCATGAGTGATATAAAGTACACCCTTTGGATGGAATCATGAGTGATGTAAAGTCCACCCTTTGGATGGAATCATGAGTGATATAAGTACACCCTTTGGATGGAATCATCAGAGATCTAAAGTACACCCTTTGGATGGAATCATGAGTGATATAAAGTACACCCTTTGGATGGAATCATCAGTGATCTAAAGTACACCCTTTGGATGGAATCATGAGTGATATAAAGTACACCCTTTGGATGGAATCATGAGTGATATAAAGTACACCCTTTGGATGGAATCATGAGTGATGTAAAGTCCACCCTTTGGATGGAATCATGAGTGATATAAAGTACACCCTTTGGATGGAATCATGAGTGATCTAAAGTACACCCTTTGGATGGAATCATGAGTGATATAAAGTACACCCTTTGGATGGAATCATGAGTGATGTAAAGTCCACCCTTTGGATGGAATCATGAGTGATATAAAGTACACCCTTTGGATGGAATCATGAATGATATAAAGTACACCCTTTGGATGGAATCATGAGTCATATAAAGTACACCCTTTGGATGGAATCATGAGTGATCTAAAGTACACCCTTTGGATGGAATCATGGGTGATATAAAGTACACCCTTTGGATGGAATCATGAGTGATATAAAGTACACCCTTTGGATGGAATCATGAGTGATATAAAGTACACCCTTTGGATGGAATCATGAGTGATATAAAGTACACCCTTTGGATGGAATCATGAGTGATGTAAACTGTAACGGAGGAGTGGGCCACTGTAATGGAGGAGTGGGCCACTGTAATGGAGGAGTGGGCCACTGTAATGGAGGAGTGGGCCACTGTAACGGAGGAGTGGGCCACTGTAATGGAGGAGTGGGCCACTGTAATGGAGGAGTGGGCCACTGTAACGGAGGAGTGGGCCACTGTAACGGAGGAGTGGGCCACTGTAACGGAGGAGTGGGCCACTGTAATGGAGGAGTGGGCCACTGTAATGGAGGATTGGGCCACTGTAATGGAGGAGTGGGCCACTGTAACGGAGGAGTGGGCCACTGTAATGGAGGAGTGGGCCACTGTAATGGAGGAGTGGGCCACTGTAACGGAGGAGTGGGCCACTGTAACGGAGGAGTGGGCCACTGTAACGGAGGAGTGGGCCACTGTAACGGAGGAGTGGGCCACTGTAACGGAGGAGTGGGCCACTGTAACGGAGGAGTGGGCCACTGTAACGGAGGAGTGGGCCACTGTAACGGAGGAGTTGGCCACTGTAATGGAGGATTGGGCCACTGTAATGGAGGAGTGGGCCACTGTAATGGAGGAGTGGGCCACTGTAACGGAGGAGTGGGCCACTGTAACGGAGGAGTGGGCCACTGTAACGGAGGAGTGGGCCACTGTAACGGAGGAGTTGGGCCACTGTAACGGAGCAGTGGGCCACTGTAACGGAGGAGTGGGCCACTGTAATGGAGGAGTTGGCCACTGTAATGCCACTGTAATGGAGTAATGGGCCACTGTGGGCCACTGTAATGGAGGATTGGGCCACTGTAATGGAGGAGTGGGCCACTGTAATGGAGGAGTGGGCGGAGGAGTGGGCCACTGTAATGGAGGAGTGGGCCACTGTAACGGAGGAGTGGGCCACTGTAATGGAGGAGTTGGCCACTGTAATGGAGAAGTGGGCCACTGTAATGGAGAAGTGGGCCACTGTAATGGAGGATTGGGCCACTGTAATGGAGGTGTGTAATGGCCACTGTAATGGAGGAGTGGGCCACTGTAACGGAGGAGGGGCCACTGTAATGGAGGAAGGGGCCACTGTAATGGAGGAGTGGGCCACTGTAATGGAGGAAGGGGCCACTGTAATGGAGGAGTGGGCCACTGTAATGGAGGAGTTGGCCACTGTAATGGAGGAAGGGCCACTGTAATGGAGGGCCACTGTAATGGAGGAGTGGGCCACTGTAATGGAGGAGTGGGCCTGTAATGGAGGAAGGGCCACTGTAATGGAGGGAGGAGTGGGCCACTGTAATGGAGGAGTTGGCCACTGTAATGGAGGAGTGTAATGGAGGAGTGGGCCACTGTAATGGAGGAGTGGGCCACTGTAATGGACTGTAATGAGGAGTGGGCCACTGTAATGGAGGAGTGGGCCACTGCCCACTGTAATGGAGGAGTGGGCCACTGTAATGGAGGAGTGGGCCACTGTAATGGAGGAGTGGGCCACTGTAATGGAGGAGTGGGCCACTGTAATGGAGGAGTGGGCCACTGTAATGGATGGGCCACTGTAATGGAGGAGTGGGCCACTGTAATGGAGGAGTGGGCCACTGTAATGGAGGAGTGGGCCACTGTAATGGAGGAGTGGGCCACTGTAATGGAGGAGTGGGCCACTGTAATGGAGGAGTGGGCCACTGTAATGGAGGAGTGGGCCACTGTAATGGAGGAGTGGGCCACTGTAATGGAGGAGTGGGCCACTGTAATGGAGGAGTGGGCCACTGTAATGGAGGAGTGGGCCACTGTAATGGAGGAGTGGGCCACTGTAATGGAGGACTGTAATGGGCCACTGTAATGGAGGAGTGGGCCACTGTAATGGAGGAGTGGGCCACTGTAATGGAGCCACTGTAATGGAGGAGTGGGCCACTGTAATGGAGGAGT
>CM055748.1:15903250-15910750 GCA_029465975.1 Dallia pectoralis | reverse complement strand
AATGAACCTCAGTGTATTCATATAGCCTGGAAAAGACTTAAAACTTAAAACAAAATATTGTTTTGTATCGAAATTAAACGAATATAAAGTATAATTATCAATAGGGACACAGAGAAGGACGTGGGACATGTCTATTAACTCAAAGCCTTCATTGCGCTTTTGTAAGTCCGGGGCGCATACGATAGAAAGACTGGACCCGTTTTGGTCCGTTCTATATAAAATTGGACCCGTTTTGGTCCGTTCTATATGAAACTGGACCCGTTTTGGTCTGTTCTATATGAAACTGGACCCGTTTTGGTCCGTTCTATACGATTACTGTGCGCAGTGTAACCGGTTTAGTTTGCAACTGAAGCTGTGAGCGGACTGGACCGGAGAGATAAATATAAATAGATTTGTTTATAGGCCACTCATGCGCAAATCATTTCATTTTGCACGTCGCTTGTGATCTAAAATGTTTTAGCACTACATCAAAATAGGACATACAGTTTGATGGATTTTCATTTATTAGATTTTTAGGAATTTAAACGCCATATCCTGTGCATTTTAAAATTGCATTTATTTTTGTATTTTATGGTTACAAGACAACAAATACATACTATTTTAGTAAAATGATTTACTTCATAATTCATCGATGCTGTAGATGGATGGCAGGTTACACAGTGAATGGATGTTAAAGCTGCGGATGAGAATGTGGGTGCAAATTGGGATTATTCGTATGTTAATGAGGTTAGCGGGCACGGGGCTCTAGCGATTAAAGGAGTGAAAACAACTCTGATGCTCCTAGTGTTAAAATTATTTGAATGACAGAGGGAATGGCGTAGAGTTTCAATGTCCTTCATTGGACATTCCATTTCTGGCAGTACTGTGCTCCAAAACGTATGTGCTAATTGTCGGAAGAGGAGTCCTGTGTATCTGTGCTCGATTGCTCTTCCTTCATCCTTAAACTTCCTGGATGTCGGTCACAGTATTTTGAATCTGAATTTGAATTGTGAGAACTGAATGTGAAGATATAAAAGAGTGGTTCCAGGAGACAGGCCAGAACATCAGGAGACGTGGAGGAGGCCATAGGAGGGCAGCAACCCAGCAGCAGGACTGCTACCTCCACCTTTATGCAAGGAGGAGCAGGAGGAGGAGCAGGAGGTGCAGGAGGTGCAAGAGGAGCAGGAGAAGCAGGAGGAGGAGGAGCAGGAGGAGGAGGAGCAGGAGGAGCAGGAGGAGGAGGGAGGAGGAGAGGAGGAGAAGGAGGAGGAGCAAGAGGAGGAGCAGGAGGAGGAGCAGGAGGAGCAGGAGGAGGAGGAGCAGGAGGAGGAGCAGGAGGAGCAGGAGGAGGAGGAGGAGGAGCAGGAGGAGGAGGAGGAGGAGGAGGAGGAGGGAGAGGAGGAGGAGCAGGAGGAGGAGGGAGCAGGAGGAGCAGGAGGAGGAGGAGGGAGGAGCAGGAGGAGGAGCAGGTGGAGGAGAGGAGGAGGAGCAGGAGCACTACCAGAGCCCTGCAAAATGACCTCCAGCAGGCCACACATGTGCATGCGTCTGCTCACACGGTCAGAAACAGACTCCATGAGGGTGGTGTGAGGGCCCGACGTACATGCTAAAAGAAAGAAAGCTGGTAACTTACCTTCATTCTGACGACAGTGTTTTCACCGTTGACAGTGTTAAAACTCTCCAGGTCATGTACCCAACCATTAAACTGAACTTGGGCTTCCAGAGATTCATAATTGCAAAATTGCTCAGCAGTATAGGCACTAACACCACAAACAAAAGGATCGACGTTTCCAACAAAGTTGATTTTTCTCAACATAGCGTTTCTTGGCGTCCGTTAGGAGTTGGTCTCTGTATAATCCACCTTGTTTTAAACTATTTTTTAACATACTCACATAAATTATTCATGCAAACAACATGTGTTTCTTTCTAGTTTCTCTATATAGTGTTGCTTGGTTACCGTTGGTTACCAGGTGGCCGGGAACCGGCTTTGGCCCGACAGTAGTCCTTGGCCCGGGAACTGGCTCGGCCAGGATGACGGCCTCGGGCATTGGGCGGGGCTCGAAGACAGGACGGGGCTCGAGGACAGGACGGGGGACCGGACTGAAGTCAGGCAGGGGGACAGGACTGGAGTCAGGCAGGGGGACAGGACGGGGCTCTGGGTCTGGAGTGAGCTCGGGGTCTGGAGTGAGCTCGGGGTCTGGAGTGAGCTCGGGGTCTGGAGTGAGCTCGGGGTCTGGAGTGAGCTCGGGGTCTGGAGTGAGCTCGGGGTCTGGAGTGAGCTCTGGGTCTGGAGTGAGCTCTGGGTCTGGAGTGAGCTCTGGGTCTGGAGTGCTCTCTGGGGCTGGAGTGAGCTCGGGGACTGGGACAGACACGGGGACTGGGACAGACACGGGGACTGGGACAGACACGGGGACTGGGACAGACACGGGGACTGGGACAGACACGGGGACTGGGACAGACACGGGGACTGGGACAGACACGGGGACTGGGACAGACACGGGGACTGGGACAGACACGGGGACTGGGACAGACACGGGGACTGGGACAGACACGGGGACTGGGACAGACACGGGGACTGGGACAGACACGGGGCTGGGACAGACACGGGGCTGGGACAGACACGGGGACTGGGACAGACACGGGGACTGGGACAGACACGGGGACTGGGACAGACACGGGGACTGGGACAGACACGGGGACTGGGACAGACACGGGGACTGGGACAGACACGGGGACTGGGACAGACACGGGGACTGGGACAGACACGGGGACTGGGACAGAGACGGGGACAGGCTCAGAGACGGGGACAGGCTCAGAGACGGGGACAGGCTCAGAGACGGGGACAGGCTCAGAGACGGGGACAGGCTCAGAGACGGGGACAGGCTCAGAGACGGGGACAGGCTCAGACTGGGAAACGAGCTTAGGCAGAGAAACTGGGACTGGGACAGGCAGGGAAACTGGGACTGGGACAGGCAAAGACACGGGGACTGGCTCTGGCAAGGACACGGGGACTGGCTCTGGCAAGGACACGGGGACTGGCTCTGGCAAGGACACGGGGACTGGCTCAGGCAAGGACACGGGGACTGGCTCAGGCAAGGACACGGGGACTGGCTCAGGCAAGGACACGGGGACTGGCTCAGGCAAGGACACGGGGACTGGCTCAGGCAAGGACACGGGGACTGGCTCAGGCAAGGACACGGGGACAGACTCGGGCAAGGAAACTGGAGGGAGCTCGGTGACTGGCCGAAGGTGTGGTGCACGGCGGAGAAGTTGTGCCCTCAGGTAGTCCAGGAGCTCAGGGCAGAGATCTTCTTGTCCCTTCCTCCACACGAAGAACTCCTGATGCCACCACCTCCTTTCATCGTCCATCACCGCCACCTCCTGGACCCAGGCCAGAAAGTCGACAAATACCCCCAGATCCTCCCGTAGAGCCCTCTCCAAGGCCGGGGAGGTAGCCGATGGTGGCGTGGGCCTGGAGGACACCGGATAGACCGGTTCATAGGGGCCCGTTTCAGAGCGGCGGGGCGGCAGCCATCTCATGCTGCGGGCGGCGGCCATCTCATGCGCGGGGCGGCAGCCATCTCATGCTGCGGGGCGGCGGCCATCTCATGCTGCGGGGCGGCGGCGGCCATCTCATGCTGCGGGGCGGCGGCCATCTCATGCTGCGGGGCGGCGGCGGCCATCTCATGCTGCGGGGCGCGGCCATCTCATGCTGCGGGGCGGCCATCTCATGCTGCGGGGCGGCGGCCATCTCATGCTGCGGGGCGGCGGCCATCTCATGCTGCGGGGCGGCGGCCATCTCATGCTGCGGGGCGGCGGCCATCTCATGCTGCGGGGCGGCGGCCATCTCATGCTGCGGGGCGGCGGCCATCTCATGCTGCGGGGGGCGGCGGCCATCTTATGCTGCGGGGCGGCGGCCATCTCATGCTGCGGGGCAGCAGCCATGGGTGGTGAGGTGGGGGACAGAAACGTGGAGGTTGAGACGGGAATCAGCTGGAGGGTGAAGGGGTCCCACCGGAACTCCCCCTCCAGGTACTCCTCATCCTCGGACTCGTCCTCTGGCTCGGAGTCCTCTGCTTCATAGGGCTCTATGAAGAGCCCGTGCATTAACCCCTCGTCGGGGTTTTCGAGCCGTAGGCTGGCCCACGATACTGCACCCTGCTGTGTCCTCTCTTTTGGGTCGGTCATTCTGTCAGGATTGCGGCTTTCGAGCAGGTTGAGGACACAAACGCAGAGTGCTTGCAATAACAGGGTTTATTTTCTCCCAAAACAGGAACGGGTAGCTTCATACCAAGACAATCCTAACACTTAACATAAACACAGAAGAACAACATAATTAACAAAACCTCCCCTTAGTGAGACAGAACATACTAAACACAGAACACCAGAATAATCACGCAATACATAACAGGACCAGCAAACGCAAAACAAGAGAAACATACCTTAACAATGACCGACACTGAAAGACAGGAACCGACAGAACTAAGTACAGGGACTAACGAGCAAACACAACCCAGGTGCGGACAATAACACAGGTGAACGAACAAGTCCCTAATTTTCCCTCTCTCCGGATGCGGGGGAGGTGTCATCACCACCATGGAGTGCGAGGACAGGGCTCTGTCCCTTACAAATACCACGTCTTCGTAAATGGAAAGCGCGTGTCCGTTGTTCCTAATTAGCATAGGTAAACGCCCCCGTATTTCCCATAAAAGGGCATTAAACTGCAGGGTTGAGTGGAAACTCATCGTAAAAATGCTTAAACCAACATGTATAGAAGTATAGAGGATCAGACGCCAAAAGAACAAATTACTTCTGTAGTTCAGAAGTGGAAATACTTCTGCAATAAGTGAACAGGCAAACATATGTAATATTTAGCAGCGTCAGTAGTAGTTGCAAAATCAAATACAAAAAGGATGTGATTTAATCATTCGTTCTGTGAACGCTGTGTCAAGGAAAGGGCGAACCAAATAAAAATGACATAAAAAAGAAATGGTTTGACATGAAGTTTGAGGGGGAAAAAGTTTTGCCAAACACAAATGAGAGATTCTGACCACAGGAGGGGGAAAGGATTGCACTGTCCTTACTAAGCTGGACCGGGGCAGGACATAATCGGAATTAGAGCTGCAGATCTTTGTCCGAACCCGGTCTTAATGTCTATCATTACACTCCGGGTTCGGTCTTAATGTCTATCATTACACTCGGGTTCGGTCTTAATGTCTATCATTACACTCGGGTTCAGTCTTAATGTCTATCATTACACTCGGGTTCGGTCTTAATGTCTATCATTACACTCGGGTTCGGTCTTAATGTCTATCATTACACTCGGGTTCGGTCTTAATGTCTATCATTACACTCGGGTTCGGTCTTAATGTCTATCATTACACTCGGGTTCAGTCTTAATGTCTATCATTACACTCCGGTTCGGTCTTAATGTCTATCATTACACTCGGGTTCAGTCTTAATGTCTATCATTACACTCGGGTTCGGTCTTAATGTCTGTCATTACACTCGGGTTCAGTCTTAATGTCTATCATTACACTCGGGTTCGGTCTTAATGTCTATCATTACACTCGGGTTCGGTCTTAATGTCTATCATTACACTCGGGTTCAGTCTTAATGTCTATCATTACACTCGGGTTCAGTCTTAATGTCTATCATTACACTCGGGTTCGGTCTTAATGTCTATCATTACACTCGGGTTCAGTCTTAATGTCTATCATTACACTCGGGTTCGGTCTTAATGTCTATCATTACACTCGGGTTCGGTCTTAATGTCTATCATTACACTCGGGTTCAGTCTTAATGTCTATCATTACACTCGGGTTCGGTCTTAATGTCTATCATTACACTCCGGTTCGGTCTTAATGTCTATCATTACACTCAGGTTCGGTCTTAATGTCTATCATTACACTCGGGTTCAGTCTTAATGTCTATCATTACACTCGGGTTCGGTCTTAATGTCTATCATTACACTCGGGTTCAGTCTTAATGTCTATCATTACACTCGGGTTCGGTCTTAATGTCTATCATTACACTCGGGTTCGGTCTTAATGTCTATCATTACACTCGGGTTCAGTCTTAATGTCTATCATTACACTCGGGTTCGGTCTTAATGTCTATCATTACACTCGGGTTCGGTCGTAATGTCTATCATTACACTCGGGTTCGGTCTTAATGTCTATCATTACACTCGGGTTCAGTCTTAATGTCTATCATTACACTCGGGTTCGGTCTTAATGTCTATCATTACACTCGGGTTCGGTCTTAATGTCTATCATTACACTCGGGTTCGGTCTTAATGTCTATCATTACACTCGGGTTCGGTCTTAATGTCTATCATTACACTCGGGTCGGGTTCGGGTTCGGTCTCTTGCGCTCCGGATTGCGCGGTGAATGAGTGGTCAGGTGATGCGTTTCATTTAGCGAATGGATGCTGAGGAGGTGAAACGCAGGCAGGACTCTGGCCCATACATTTGGTTGCACCGGCCAAAAGATTAAAATCTCACTTGAAATCTCAATTGACAATCTCTTAAAATATGACAGCAAAATGACCGGGTTCGGCCTTCGGGCTTTTAAAAACTGTCCGGCTCAGGTCGGGCTCGGGCCGAATTCTGTCGGGTCGGGTCTCACTTTTTATGCCCGATTACAGCTCTAATCGGAATAACCGCAATCTCGGGGGTGCCATCCACAGAAAAGCTTTAAAGGCTATATGCAAATATTTGAAATAATTGAATATTATTTATAATGTTATTCTTCATAATATTTAAAGCAATGTACAATTGATGAAAATGCAGAGACTAATGATTTGTCACGAAAATGTCAGCGCGCAAATCTGCGTAAGAGTGCTTTTCACTGTGCGTAGATTCTGTTCTTTCCTAAGAACAAATTCCAGATAAGTAAACATTGGTGAATGTCAGAATCTTCGTGGAAACTGCGTAAGTGGGTTTTAAGAACAAATTTCTTCTTAAGAACGGTTGAAGAATATGGCCCAAAGTCTTTACCCTTTCATCTCCATCCAGAAAATAACTCCTCCAACAGCATTTGTAAAATTGTGAAGAAATCTAGCCTGAGTCAAGTATGTAAAATATGTGTGAGCGATTATTATTATTAGGTATTTTGTGATATTAGCTGTAATAGGGACAGATACAGAGACCAGATACAAGTGGTCAGGTACCTGTAGAGCATTTTAATCACCCAGAGAAATCAGGACAAATGTCTTAATGAACAACAGATTCAGCAACTCATTTTCCCCGTGACACTTGTGCCATCGAGCAATAAGGGCTTCTCGTTCCTCCCCCACTCTCTTTGTCTTTTTCTGCTTAAGCTGCTTTTCTGGGGCCCTTTTATATCCTGCGACAAGGGAATTATTTACACAGGTGTTTGTCTGTGAGTAACTGGGCGAACGCAGATGCATGAGAGAGTGCGTTTACGCCACATAGCCGGGGTGGGAATTTATCAACAATCAATCACATGTCCAACCCTCCTTACGAGAACATTCCAGGGACAAGTACAATTCCTATG
>CM055748.1:15736543-15902750 GCA_029465975.1 Dallia pectoralis | reverse complement strand
GGCTGGTTGTGAGGATATCACATCATTTTTATAGAGGGTGGCATGTTGTGAGGATATCACATCATATTATTATAGAGGGTGGCTGGTAGTGAGGATATCACATCATATTATTATAGAGGGTGGCAGGTTGTGAGGATATCACATCATATTATTATAGAGGGTGGCAGGTTGTGAGGATATCACATCATATTAGTATAGAGGGTGGCAGGTTGTGAGGATATCACATCATATTATTATAGAGGGTGGCTGGTAGTGAGGATATCACATCACATTATTATAGAGGATGGCTGGTAGTGAGGATATCACATCATATTATTATAGAGGGTGGCAGGTTGTGAGGATATCACATCATATTATTATAGAGGGTGGCAGGTTGTGAGGATATCACATCATATTATTATAGAGGATGGCAGGTTGTGAGGATATCACATCATATTATTATAGAGGGTGGCAGGTAGTGAGGATCCTCCCGGGAATCATCACCTTAACGTGGTGGAGAGGTTTGTGTGCCCCTATGAACCTGAGGGCTGGGTTGTCTGGAGCTTCATGCTCCTGGTAGGGTTTCCCAAGGCAAAGTGGTCTCAGGCGAGGGGCCAGACTAAGAATGGTTCACCAAGACCCCATGAAAAATCGAGGGAAAAGGATCGAGACCCTGCCTGGAGGAAGCCCAGGGCCCCCGTCTGGAGCCAGGCCCAGACGGCGGGCTCGAAAGCGAGCGTCTGGTGGCCGGGTTTGCCACGGAGCCCGGCCGGGCACAGCCCGAACGAGATACGTGGCATCTCTCTCCTCTCCATCCTGTGGGCCCACCACTCACAGGAACAACCGCAGGGGTCGGGTGCGCTGTCATATGGGTGACAGTGAAGGTGGGGGGTCTCGACGGATCAGACCCGGGCGGCAGAAGCTTGCTTTGGGGACGTGGAACGTCACCTCACTGGGGGGGAAGGAGCCAGAACTTGTGCGTGAGGTGGAGCGATACCAGTTGGATCTGGTGGGACTTACCTCTACGCACAACCGTGGCTCTGGAACCTTACCCCTGGATAGGGGTTGGACTCTGTTCTTCTCTGAGTTGCCCAGGGTGAGAGGCGGCGGGCTGGTGTGGGGATACTCACGAGCCCACGTCTGAGCACGGCGGTGTTGGAGTTTACCCCGGTGGATGAGAGGTTTGCCTCCCTACGCCTAAGGGTGGTGGGGGGGGAAACTCTGACTGTTGTTTGTGCTTATGCACCAAACAGCAGTTCGGAGTATTCAGCCTTCTTGGAGACCCTGAAGGGAGTCCTATATAGGGCTCCAGTAGGGGACTCCATCATTCTGCTGGGAGACTTCAACGCACATGTGGGCAACGATGGAGACACCTGAGAGGCGTGATTGGGAGGAACGGCCTCCCTGATCTAAACCCGAGCGGTCGTTTGTTATTGGACTTCTGTGCTAGTCATGGATTGTCTATAACAAACACCATGTTCGAACATAAGGAGGCGCATAAGTGTACATGGTACCAGAGCACCCTAGGCCGAAGGTCAATGATCGATTTTGTGATCGTATCGGCTGATCTAAGGCCGCATGTTTTGGACACTCGGGTGAAGAGAGGGGCAGAGCTGTCAACTGATCACCATCTGGTAGTGAGTTGGATCAGAGGGTGGGGAAAGACTTTGGACAGACCAGGTAAGCCCAAACGGGTGGTGCGGATGAACTGGGAACGTCTGGAGGAGGCCCCTGTCCGAAAGATCTTCAACTCACACCTCCGGCGGAGCTTTTCAGGCATCCCTGTGGAGGTTGGGGGCATTGAACCTGAGTGGGCAATGTTCAAAGCTTCTATTGCTGAAGCTGCGGCGGTGAGCTGTGGTCTCAAGGTCCTAGGTGCCTCAAGGGGTGGTAATTCCTAGAACACCGTGGTGGACCACGGTGGTCAGGGAAGCTGTCCGACTGAAGAAGGAGGCCTTCAGGGATATGCTAGCCCTGGGGACTCCGGAGGCAGTTGCAGGGTACCGACAGGCCCGGGGCTGCAGCCGCTGCCGTGTCAGAGGCAAAGCAGCGGGTGTGGGAGAAGTTTGGAGAAGCTATGGAGAAGGACTTTCGGTCGGCACCAAAATGCTTCTGGAAAACCGTTCGGCACCTCAGAAGGGGAAAACGGGAACCATCCAAGCTGTGTACAGTAAGGATGGGACACTGTTGACCTCAACTGATGATGTGATCGGGCGCTGGAAAGAGCATTTTGAGGAGCTCCTGAATCCGACCTACACGCCCTCTAGTACAGAGGCAGAGCTGGAGGCTGATGGAGGGTCATCGTCAGTTTCCCTGGGGAAGTCGCTGAGGTAGTCAAACAACTCCACAGTGGCAAAGCCCCAGGGACTGATGAGATTCGTCCAGAAATGCTAAAAGCTTTGGGTGGGGAAGGGCTGTCTTGGTTGACACGCCTCTTCAACATTGCATGGAAGTCTGGGACAGTGCCAGAGGAGTGGCAGACCGGGGTGGTGGTTCCCTCTTTAAAAAGGGGGACCAGAGAGTGTGTGCCAATTACAGAGGTATCACACTCCTCAGCCTCCCTGGTAAAGTGTACTCCAAAGTGCTGGAAAGGAGGGTTCGGCCAATAGTCGAACCTCAGATTGAAGAGGAACAATGCGGTTTCGTCCTGGCCGGGAACCACGGACCAGCTCTTTACTCTCGCAAGGATCCTGGAGGGGGCCTGGGAGTATGCCCATCCAGTCTACATGTGTTTTGTGGATCTGGAGAAGGCGTATGACCGGGTACCCCGGGATCTTTTGTGGGAGGTGCTGCGGGAGTATGGGGTGAGGGGGTCTCTTCTCAGGGCCATCCAATCTCTGTACGCTCAAAGCATGAGCTGTGTCCGTGTCCTCGGCAGTAAGTCGGATTCGTTCCCGGTGGGGGTTGGCCTCCGCCAGGGCTGCGCTTTGTCACCAATCCTGTTTGTAATATTCATGGACAGGATATCAAGGCGTAGTCATGGGGGGAGGGGTTCCCGTTCGGTGGGCTGATGGTCACATCACTGCTTTTTGCGGATGATGTGGTCCTGATGGCCTCATCGGTCGGTGACCTTCAGCACTCACTGGATCGGTTCGCAGCCGAGTGTGAAGCGGCTGGGATGAGGGTTAGCACCTCTAAATCTGAGGCCATGACTCTCAGCAGGAAACCGGTGGAGTGCCTACTCCGGGTAGGGAATGAGTCCTTACTCCAAGTGAAGGAGTTCAAGTACCTCGGGGTCCTGTTCGCGAGTGAGGGAACAATGGAGCGGGAGTTTGGTCGGAGGATCGGAGCAGCGGGGCGGTGTTGCATTCGCTTCACCGCACCGTTGTGACGAAAAGAGAGCTGAGCCGAAAGGCAAAGCTCTCGATCTACCGGTCAATCTTTGTTCCTACCCTCACCTATGGTCATGAAAGCTGGGTCATGACCGAAAGAACGAGATCGCGGGTACAAGCGGCCGAAATGGGTTTTCTCAGAAAGGTGGCTGGCCTCTCCCTTAGGGATAGGGTGAGAAGCTCAGTCATCCGAGAGGAACTCGGAGTAGAGCCGCTGCTCCTTTGCATAGAAAGGAGCCAGTTGAGGTGGTTCGGGCATCTTGTAAGAATGCCACCTGGGCGCCTCCCTAGAGAGGTGTTCCAGGCACGTCCAGCTGGGAGGAGACCTCGGGAAGACCCAGGACTAGGTGGAGAGATTATATCTCCACACTGGCCTGGGAACGCCTCGGGATTCCCCAGTCAGAGCTGGCTAATGTTGCCCGGGAAAGGGAAGTTTGGGGTCCCCTGCTAGAGCTGCTACCCCGCGACCCGACCCCGGATAAGCGGTTGAAGATGAGAGAGTGAGATGAGGTAGTGAGGATATCACATCATATTATTATAGAGGGTGGCTGGTAGTGAGGATATCACATCACATTATTATAGAGGATGGCTGGTAGTGAGGATATCACATCATATTATTATAGAGGGTGGCAGGTTGTGAGGATATCACATCATATTATTATAGAGGGTGGCAGGTTGTGAGGATATCACATCATATTATTATAGAGGATGGCAGGTTGTGAGGATATCACATCATATTATTATAGAGGGTGGCAGGTTGTGAGGATATCACATCATATTATTATAGAGGATGGCAGGTTGTGAGGATATCACATCATATTATTATAGAGGGTGGCAGGTAGTGAGGATATCACATCATATTATTATAGAGGGTGGCTGGTAGTGAGGATATCACATCACATTATTATAGAGGATGGCAGGTAGTGAGGATATCACATCATATTATTATAGAGGGTGGCAGGTTGTGAGGACATCACATCACATCATATTATTATAGAGGGTGGCAGGTTGTGAGGATATCACATCATATTATTATAGAGGATGGCAGGTTGTGAGGATATCACATCATATTATTATAGAGGGTGGCAGGTTGTGAGGATATCACATCATATTATTATAGAGGGTGGCAGGTTGTGAGGATATCACATCATATTATTATAGAGGATGGCAGGTTGTGAGGATATCACATCATATTATTATAGAGGGTGGCAGGTAGTGAGGATATCACATCATATTATTATAGAGGGTGGCTGGTAGTGAGGATATCACATCACATTATTATAGAGGATGGCTGGTAGTGAGGATATCACATCATATTATTATAGAGGGTGGCAGGTTGTGAGGATATCACATCATATTATTATAGAGGGTGGCAGGTTGTGAGGATATCACATCATATTATTATAGAGGATGGCAGGTTGTGAGGATATCACATCATATTATTATAGAGGGTGGCAGGTAGTGAGGATATCACATCATATTATTATAGAGGGTGGCAGGTTGTGAGGATATCACATCATATTATTATAGAGGGTGGCAGGTTGTGAGGATATCACATCATATTATTATAGAGGGTGGCAGGTTGTGAGGATATCACATCATATTATTATAGAGGATGGCAGGTTGTGAGGATATCACATCATATTATTATAGAGGGTGGCTGGTAGTGAGGATATCACATCATATTATTATAGAGGGTGGCAGGTTGTGAGGATATCACATCATATTATTATAGAGGATGGCAGGTTGTGAGGATATCACATCACATTATTATAGAGGATGGCAGGTTGTGAGGATATCACATCATATTATTATAGAGGGTGGCAGGTTGTGAGGATATCACATCACATTATTATAGAGGATGGCAGGTTGTGAGGATATCACATCACATTATTATAGAGGATGGCAGGTTGTGAGGATATCACATCATATTATTATAGAGGGTGGCAGGTTGTGAGGATATCACATCATATTATTATAGAGGGTGGCAGGTAGTGAGGATATCACATCATATTATTATAGAGGATGGCAGGTTGTGAGGATATCACATCATATTATTATAGAGGGTGGCAGGTAGTGAGGATATCACATCATATTATTATAGAGGATGGATATCACATCATATTATTATGGTAGTAGTGAGGATATCACATCATATTATTATAGAGGGTGGCAGGTTGTGAGGATATCACATCATATTATTATAGAGGGTGGCAGGTTGTGAGGATATCACATCATATTATTATAGAGGGTGGCTGGTTGTGAGGATATCACATCATATTATTATAGAGGGTGGCAGGTTGTGAGGATATCACATCATATTATTATAGAGGGTGGCAGGTTGTGAGGATATCACATCATATTATTATAGAGGGTGGCAGGTTGTGAGGATATCACATCATATTATTATAGAGGGTGGCAGGTTGTGAGGATATCACATCATATTATTATAGAGGGTGGCAGGTAGTGAGGATATCACATCATATTATTATAGAGGGTGACTGGTTGTGAGGATATCACATATTATTATAGAGGGTGGCAGGTTGTGAGGATATCACATCATATTATTATAGAGGGTGGCAGGTAGTGAGGATATCACATCATATTAGTATAGAGGGTGGCAGGTTGTGAGGATATCACATCATATTATTATAGAGGGTGGCAGGTTGTGAGGATATCACATCATATTATTATAGAGGATGGCTGGTTGTGAGGATATCACATCATATTATTATAGAGGGTGGCAGGTAGTGAGGATATCACATCATATTATTATAGAGGGTGGCAGGTAGTGAGGATATCACATCATATTATTATAGAGGGTGGCAGGTTGTGAGGATATCACATCATATTATTATAGAGGGTGGCAGGTTGTGAGGATATCACATCATATTATTATAGAGGGTGGCTGGTAGTGAGGATATCACATCATATTATTATAGAGGGTGGCAGGTTGTGAGGATATCACATCATATTATTATAGAGGGTGGCTGGTAGTGAGGATATCACATCATATTATTATAGAGGATGGCTGCATCATGACAACAGATTAATGGATGTTGGTTGTGAGGATATTACAGTTCTGGATCTGGGATAATTACTCCCCCTCTCTGCTGGCATACAGAGGGCGTGCTAACACAGGCAATGAGGATTACTTATCCATAACCTATACAAGCAGGTTATCTCGTTGATGGTTTTTATTCATACACACAGGAAAACAAACACGTAGCTTAAACTGAAAAAATACACTGAATGAAAATAAAACTAAAAGAGAGCACTGCCATGAAGAGATGTACCAACATTTAGGTTAGGTGGCACCTGTCAAATTGACATGTTTACCTGGACCCAGGGTTTCCCAGCAACACACTGGCCAGATCATGTCACTTACTCCATCTGCTTGTTACACAGTGCTTCCTTGTGCCATCACACCCACAGAACTGTCCAAATGTCTGCTTGATTAGTTGATTGTACTTCCTGATAGAAATAACAAAGTAAGGTGTTAATGACAACAATTCTTTTCTGCAAGAATGTATCTATATTATCTGAAACCTGTTCTCCAGCTCTTGTGTGCACAGTATTTTAATGAATTTACATCCACTGCAAACAACTTCTGATGCGAGAATTATAAAATAAAATTGATTGATGAACAATGTCAGGAACAGGTGAGGATATATATGTATAAATATGAAGTGTCTCATTATAAGCACGAGTGGTCCTCTAGCTCCACTGTACCCTCTATGTCACATAATAGTCTCGTCCTGTGATAAACACACTGGGTATCCATTCCCCTTGTTATGTACAGTACAAAAGGTCCTTGTATTTGGGCTTTCTTTGTGTGGTATTGTTATATGTTAGCGATGCTACCGTGTGTGAGCTGTTTATAGTGACACTAGTGATTGAATGCGCTACAACATAGTGGGTACGTTTATGATTTCATTTCAATCAACTCCTCGTCTGAACTAAACCTGACTCCGTCCTTCACTTCCTTGCACCACATCTGGAATAGCCATGACAGCTTCTGAGATACAGCTTATTGAAGTTATTCAAATAGATAAAATGCATGACCATATTCTATACAGTAAATGAGGACCTATTTGGGCTGATCTTGTGTGAAAAGGAACAATATAGAGAAACACAAAGAAAGTACATAAAAAAACCTGCACACAGGAGAGAAAGACAAGTACCAGGACAAATGAGAGTAAGACAAGTACCAGGACAAGGGAGAGTAAGACAAGTACCAGGACAAGTGAGAGTAAGACAAGTACCAGGACAAGTGAGAGTGAGACAAGTACCAGGACAAGTGAGAGTAAGACAAGTACCAGGACAAGTGAGAGTAAGACAAGTACCAGGACAAGTGAGAGTAAGACAAGTACCAGGACAAGTGAGAGTCAGACAAGAACTAGGACAAGTAAGAGTTAGACAAGAACCAGGGCAAGTGAGAGTAAGACAAGTACCAGGACAAGTGAGAGTAAGACAAGAACTAGGACAAGTAAGAGTTAGACAAGAACCAGACAAGTACCAGGACAAGTGAGAGTAAGACAAGTACCAGGACAAGTGAGACAAGTACCAGGACAAGTGAGAGTAAGACAAGAACTAGGACAAGTAAGAGTTAGACAAGAACCAGGGCAAGTGAGAGTAAGACAAGTACCAGGACAAGTGAGAGTAAGACAAGTACCAGGGCTGGTGCCAGAAAGACAAGGACCAGTAAAAGGGAGAGTAAGACAAGTAGCAAAAACGGAGTGTGAGACATCACCATTGGCCATTGTTCTTTAATAGGTTTGAGTTTACTTTGTTGTACATTGCGGGTACGAAGAACGTCAAGGCAGACACACTATTTCGACACAGAATTCTTCTATTCTTCCTGCTTCCTGTATAGTTGAACAAGTAAGTCCCTCCAGAAAAACGTGATTATGCGATCGCCTATAAACGTGGGAACCCCCGCATATTTATGCGGGGGTCGCATTTTTTCGAATACTCTGCAATCTCGCTGCATAAATTGCTGATTTCCGCGCAAAATATGCGGGGCTTGCATGATTTCATAATCCCCGCATTTTCTTAGCAGAAAGTTGGAAAATGTTGCGTTTACTTCACACAAGAGCAGCCACCCCCCATGTTGCCATGGGAACGTTATGAAGTAATTACGTGACGTGAACATAATCAAAAAGCTGCAAACCCCGCGAATAAGCCATGATGAAGCCCGCAAATAAATCTAATTTGCCAACAAACATAAACGCAAAAGACCACGCAAAGCAGTTTCCCGGTGTGTTACATGACAGTGGGGGCAAATTATTTTGCACTTCGTGCAACTGCGTGTTGGACCACAGGCGGAAGCCGACGCTGGAAAACAAACAAGATGAGAACTTAAATATTCCCAGCACTTTCTGTGATGTAGTATGCTTGCTTATCATAGGAAGTAATACGAAGTTACTCTTAACATTAAGGTAGTAGCCTAGTGAGAACAGGGTGTTGGGGGAATTATTTTTTCATTTTTTCACCAAACCACAGTTTTTGCAAGTTTCTGCAGTTTTATCGCTTAAAACTGCATAAATATCCCGCAGATTCCATCGCATTTTTTAAGAAAACGTGCCGCATAATCAAGGATTTTTGCCTGCAACAATCACAAAAAAACTTGTTTTTCTGGAAGGACTGACCAGTTGTGTGGGAGGTAGATGCGGACATCCAACGCATGTTACGCACAGCGCCATCTCCCCTACAGTGTCCTGAAGTGTGTACGTGTTGCTGGTTGTTTGTGATCGCCTCATGTGCCCACACATTGGTGTTATCAGGTCACCCTGGCTTGGTCGGACAGTGCATTGTCTCACCAATAAATATTTGCATCCTGGTCTGGCCAAGGATGTGAGTCTCTTCATGTTCCGTGTGCGCCCAGAGTAAGTCGCCTTGACACCTTCCGGCGGGTAAGTAACATCCTTTGCCCGTTCTGCAACGACCATGGTCACACCTGTCTGTAGACCGCGGAGGCAGGAAGCGGCAGGCCTTTAAAAAACGGTCCACAATGACCATTACTGTGCTGTTATCTTCAGAGAGAAACAAGATTCCGCCGTCTATGGAAGCACTGACTCTAAGCTGCGTTTGTGTATTTGTGTTTAAAATCAGTGTATTTTGACAATTATCTGACAATTAATATTCCTTGCAAAGTGCGCTCACGCAGAAACAAAATGGACAAACTTTTACTGCTGCTGATAGGGAAATGCAGAGATCACTCCTCCTTGTCTGCCCTGTGTTTCACGGAAACGTTACTAGTTGACTTCATACCTGATTCTGCTATGAGCCTGCCCAGCTGATTCTGCAAGCCATTCTACAGTCCGCGGGACTTTTACAAAGGTAACCTGAGGCACAAGCTTCTTAACACTAGAAGCGCCAGAGCTGTTTTCACTCCTTAAATCGCCAGAGCCCCGCGCCCGCTGGCGTCATTAACATACGAATCATCCCAATTAGCACCTACATTCTCATCCGCAGCTTCCCCATCCATTCACCGAGTAACCTGCCATCCATCTACAGCATCAGATGATCTACTGTGTTATCATCCTGAATTAAATGAATTAGGATGAGTTATGAAGTAAAACATTTTACTAAAATAGTATGTATTTATTGTCTTATGTAGGCCTAACCATAGAATACTAATATAAAACCATGATTTTAAAATGCACAAGCTATGACATTTAAATTTCTAAAAATCTAATAAATGAAAATCCATCAATCTGTATGTCGTATTTTGATGTAGTAAATGCTGAAACATTTAGATCACAAGCGATGTGCAATCAAATGATTTGCGCATGATTGGCCGTATAGACCTATTGCAACACAGACTCTTGAAATAAAAACATTAGGCTACAGTGTATAATTCGATCGTTTTTATTTGTAAAATGTATTATAGTAATTACAGTCCAGTAACTAAGGCACTATAGACAATAAAACACGTATTTTAGAACACAGTTTGTATATTGGTCACGGTCGGGCTGTATGGATGAATGGGCTGTATAGATGAATGGGCTCTATACATACATGTGATTCTGTTTATTTAGTGAAACATATTTTTCTTTATAAACTTACCTCTTTTTTCTATTTCATTCAAATTCAACCAAGTCTTCGCAGTCTTTTTTCTGCCTGAGCAGGACACGCAAACTAACCGGTTGCACCGCACACAGTGTTCATTAGTGTTGTTGCGAGTGCACATGAGACAGCAGCAAACTAATCCGTTATATATATCCAGTTTCATATAGATCAGACCAAACGAGTCCCGTTTCATATAGATCGGACCCAACGAGTCCAGTTTCATGCTCTTTCTGCGGTATGCGTCCCGGACTTATGTATGTCCCACGTCCTTCTCTGTGTGCATGAAACTCTGTGAGTAACTTTATTTATCGCTCATTTGTAGTAAGCCTAATAATAATTATGGTTTATATTCGTTTAATTTCGATACAAAACGATATTTTGTTGAAGTCTTTTGTAGGCTATATGAATACAGAGGTTTATTCGTATAGCCTACTTAATTATTTAGTGCAATAGGCGCATGACACATGGAACTAATAAATAATAATAATAATAAATGAATGGGTTGTATACTTTGATGCAATTGGATGAATTCGTTCTGTTTATTTAGTGAAACATATTTCTTTATAAACTTACCTCTTTTTTCTAGTTCATTCAAATTCAACCAAGCCAATCTATCTTTTGTGTGTGTGTATCTCTCAGTCTTTTGTCTGCATATCGCCCATTCAACCATTGACGTCATAAGCCCAGTGAGGTGTGATCGGTGTCTGGGTACCGCAATTAGCCCCTCTTGAGTACCAACGCCCAGCGGCGTGGGCTTTTGGCGACAGGAGAGCAGTTTAGGTATTAAAAAACATGTAAATAGTAGTTTTATATATTGTTCGGTTTGTGATTTTGCAATTCTGAAAACGGGACAAGGTAAAATGCACGTATTTAGGAAAAGTCATGGAAGGACAAGACTGTAGCTTTTCAACATTATATATTTTTTTCAATTACTAACTGCAACGCCCGCGGGCGTGGGCTGTTGGTGCTTCTAGTGTTAAATACAAAGAATTTATTATAATCCTAACCAGAGATGTAAATACTCTAGACAACTGTTAAAATACTGTGAAGATTTTTTACAATGCTCTGGCCTGTGCTCCACGTGATGGTCCAGCCAATTCCCTTCTTACAAGTGCAAAAGAAATCTCTCTAATCCTGTTGTAACAAATTCAGCAAAGTAAAGCCAATGAGTTTTTACGTGATTACTGGACTGACCGCCACAGACAACAAATGTGAGGAGAGTTGCATCCCTATTCAATCCATGACCTTTTGTTGTAAACGTCTAGTCTCGCCTGAATATGTATTATTATGGAATATTATGGGTCATAAACAATGCTAATAATATCCCTGGGAATATATGAAAAGAAAAAATGATCAACTTTGGCTGTTGTAAGTACAATATTATCGTATTTTATTGCTTTGGTTAAAAAGTGTTTACAACAATGATGACGTCATCGTCGCCTTCAGCAGTCCTTTCAATTGCTAATAAAACGGTCTGTGTATTAGCTATTTTAAAATGGAAAACGTTGTTAGAAATTCTAACCTTTATGCACAATATAAGCATGTAGTATATTATTAAACAGACGTTTTTGAATTTGTGATCTTTGTGTAGAGGTTGTAATGGTTGTTTAGGGTACTGCAAGTATCCCTAGTGGTTGTAAAAGGGTACTGCAACAATCCCGCTGGCAGGACGCCTGTCAAGATCAGGTTAACAGCATTAGAATTCGTTATCGGTACCCTCTCCCACTGATTTCGACTTTGTAATTGAGTCAATGCACAAGGCGCGCTTTTTCACAAAGTTAGATCTCAGGAGCGCATACAATTTAGTGCGTATCCGGGAGGGAGATGAGTGGAAAACAGCATTTAGCAGCACGTCAGGTCACTATGAATACCTTGTGATGCCGTACGGGTTGATGGATGCGCTGTTGGTTTTCCAGTCCTGTGAATAATATTTTTAGAGACATGATTGGCCGCGTGGTTGTTGTATACATAGAATACATCTTTGTGTATTCGGCTAACTGGGCTGATCATGTTTCCCTTGTTCGCAGAGTACTGGAGTGACTGATCGATCAATATCTGTACGACAAACTGGAGAAGTGTCTTTTCAGCGAGCAGTCTCCTGTTGTTGAGGAGATCGGGGGACTTCGGAGAAAGGCGTTCTCTGCACTGGTTACAGCAGGAGCCAAGCCCAGGAAATGGTCAGGCCCAACCAGTGTTGCACTTGTGCGCCTTGTGGACCCCCTGGCACGGTTATGCGGGACCATTGCTTGGATGAGACAAGCAGTAGAAATCTGGCTAGACAACAGCCAGGCCCCAGTTCGGTCAAAGTGGGAGGCAAGACCATACCTGTATGTGGAAAGAAGAGCAACAGCTTTCAAAGATCTTGAAGCTTAAGATGGTGTTTAGTTCCGGGACACAACCCTGGATCCCCTGGTTGTTCAGAAGGAGGAAAAGACAGGATAGAGTGGCTGTACCGCTAATCCAACGCTGGAATGAGGATAGAGTGGCTGTACCGCTAATCCAACGCTGGAATGAGGATAGAGTGGCTGTACCGCTAATCCAACGCTGGAATGAGGATAGAGTGGCTGTACCGCTAATCCAACGCTGGAATGAGGATAGAGTGGCTGTAATACCGCTAATCCAACGCTGGAATGAGGATAGAGTGGCTGTACCGCTAATCCAACGCTGGAATGAGGATAGAGTGGCTGTACCGCTAATCCAACGCTGGAATGAGGATAGAGTGGCTGTACCGCTAATCCAACGCTGGAATGAGGATAGAGTGGCTGTACCGCTAATCCAACGCTGGAATGAGGATAGAGTGGCTGTACCGCTAATCCAACGCTGGAATGAGGATAGAGTGGCTGTACCGGTAATCCAACGCTGGAATGAGGATAGAGTGGCTGTACCGGTAATCCAACGCTGGAATGAGGATAGAGTGGCTGTACCGCTAATCCAACGCTGGAATGAGGATAGAGTGGCTGTACCGCTAATCCAACGCTGGAATGAGGATAGAGTGGCTGTACCGCTAATCCAACGCTGGAATGAGGATAGAGTGGCTGTACCGCTAATCCAACGCTGGAATGAGGATAGAGTGGCTGTACCGCTAATCCAACGCTGGAATGAGGATAGAGTGGCTGTACCGCTAATCCAACGCTGGAATGAGGATAGGATGGCTGTACCGCTAATCCAACGCTGGAATGAGGATAGAGTGGCTGTACCGCTAATCCAACGCTGGAATGAGGATAGAGTGGCTGTACCGCTAATCCAACGCTGGAATGAGGATAGAGTGGCTGTACCGCTAATCCAACGCTGGAATGAGGATAGAGTGGCTGGCTGTACCGCTAATCCAACGCTGGAATGAGGATAGAGTGGCTGTACCGCTAATCCAACGCTGGAATGAGGATAGAGTGGCTGTACCGCTAATCCAACGCTGGAATGAGGATAGAGTGGCTGTACCGCTAATCCAACGCTGGAATGAGGATAGAGTGGCTGCTGGAATGAGGATAGAGTGGCTGTACCGCTAATCCAACGCTGGAATGAGGCTAATCCAACGCTGGAATGAGGATAGAGTGGCTGTACCGCTAATCCAACGCTGGAATGAGGATAGAGTGGCTGTACCGCTAATCCAACGCTGGAATGAGGCTAATCCAACGCTGGAATGAGAAGTGGCTGTACCGCTAATCCAACGCTGGAATGAGGATAGAGTGGCTGTACCGCTAATCCAACGCTGGAATGAGGATAGAGTGGCTGTACCGCTAATCCAACGCTGGAATGAGGATAGAGTGGCTGTACCGCTAATCCCATGCTGGAATGAGGATAGAGTGGCTGTACCGCTAATCCAACGCTGGAATGAGGATAGAGTGGCTGTACCGCTAATCCAACGCTGGAATGAGGATAGAGTGGCTGTACCGCTAATCCAACGCTGGAATGAGGAATGAGGATAGAGTGGCTGTAGAGTGGCTGTACCGCTAATCCAACGCTGGAATGAGGATAGAGTGGCTGTACCGCTAATCCAACGCTGGAATGAGGATAGAGTGGCTGTACCGCTAATCCAACGCTGGAATGAGGATAGAGTGGCTGTACCGCTAATCCAACGCTGGAATGAGGATAGAGTGGCTGTACCGCTAATCCAACGCTGGAATGAGGATAGAGTGGCTGTACCGCTAATCCAACGCTGGAATGAGGATAGAGTGGCTGTACCGCTAATCCAACGCTGGAATGAGGATAGAGTGGCTGTACCGCTAATCCAACGCTGGAATGAGGATAGAGTGGCTGTACCGCTAATCCAACGCTGGAATGAGGATAGAGTGGCTGTACCGCTAATCCCATGCCAGTCGTGCTTGGAACTCTACTGGCCAGGGAGGCACATGAGGAAAATCATGAAGATGTTGCCTCTACCCTTCTACGGACAAGAAGGAAAGCCTGGATCATACAGGGACGAAGAACAGTTAAGAAGGTCTTGTAAAAACTGTCTCACCTGCAGAAAGCAAAAAGCCAAGATGTGTCAGCAAGAAATGAGTGATCTCCCTCAAGAGCGTACCAAAAGAGCAAGTTCATTCGAGCATACAACCCTTGACCTTTTTGGCCCCTTCGAAGCGAAAGACGTTGTTGAAAGAAGGACAAGTAAGAAGGTCTGGGGTATTGTTTTTTGTTGTATGGTCTCGAGAGCCGTCCATGCGGACCTCACCGATGACCAGTCGGCAGAACCTTCCTTGAAGCATACTCCCGCTTTGTTGCTCTGAGGGGGCATCCAAGGAAACTATGGTCTGACAGTCGCCAAGTGGGCTCTGTATGAGCTGCATAAAAATCTGTCTTGTCTGCAGGCTCTGTCCATAGAAGATGCGGCCGCTAAGAACGGGACTGCAGACTCGCCCCACAGGAATGGAGCTGCGGAGGCTGCTGTGAAGCTTTTGAAGAGGGCCCTCATGAGCCTTGGAGGAGCTACAGAGTCTCTCACATGATGGGAGCTCCAAACTTTGTTCTACCAGAGCTCAAGAACAGGAAGACCTGATTGAGTACTTAACACCCAACTCCCTCATACTGGGTCGAGCATCGCTTGGAGGAGACACCAGCGAGCTTGACCTAGAGACCCATCCCTGGCGTCGTCTAAGGGCTACTCAAATCGAAATGGACCGGTTTTTGGCAAAGTGGAGAGAACTAGCTGGCCCAAATCTGTTCATTCGACATAAGTGGCACCGGACAAAGAGGAACTTCAAAGTTAGGGCTGACCCAATTGCTTTGAGAGGTCAGTTTCGTTTGGGCCGAATTCTAACAGCTTATCCTGACAGTAAAGGAATTGTCAGGGATGCTGACATCGCAACATGTGCTGGCCTTCCTGTTTCCCTGGTGGGTGACCGGAAGAAGAGGAGTTCTTCACTGTCCATGACAGTTATCAGAAGAGACGTGTTGTGTTTTCTGTGGAGTTCTGTCATTTGTGAAGTTTTGTTATTTTTATTTACATGTTTAATTCAAATGTTTACCTTAAACCAGAGTTAAACATGTTGCAAGTAACGCTTATGGAGAAACGTTGAGGTTAGGTAGCCTAATAGTGTAGTGCCTCTTTAAGAGCCGAGTGTGCTGTGATCATGTGACCGGTGTTTACAATGTGAAAACGAAGCACGATTCATTTAGTTTGCAAAGGCTTTCAACCCGGTGTGCAGCCACTTGGTAAGCTCTCTTTATTTCAAATCTTTTCTTGTCTGCTTTTACTCTTTTTACGCTTCATGTTGTCTGCTGTCGCCATGCTATGTTGTTGTGCTGTGTTTATGTCCGTTGCACGTTAAAGATAACGCTATGCTCCGGTAGATCTAAGCAGTTCAGTTAACTGATAACACTATGCTCCGGTAGATCTAAGCAGTTCAGTTAACTGATAACGCTATGCTCCGGTAGATCTAAGCAGTTCAGTTAACTGATAACACTATGCTCCGGTAGATCTAAGCACTTCAGTTAACTGATAACGCTATGCTCCGGTAGATCTAAGCAGTTCAGTTAACTGATAACACTATGCTCCGGTAGATCTAAGCACTTCAGTTAACTGATAACGCTATGCTCCGGTAGATCTAAGCACTTCAGTTAACTGATAACGCTATGCTCCGGTAGATCTAAGCAGTTCAGTTAACTGATAACGCTATGCTCCGGTAGATCTAAGCAGTTCAGTTAACTGATAACACTATGCTCCGGTAGATCTAAGCACTTCAGTTAACTGATAACACTATGCTCCGGTAGATCTAAGCACTTCAGTTAACTGATAACACTATGCTCCGGTAGATCTAAGCAGTTCAGTTAACTGATAACACTATGCTCCGGTAGATCTAAGCACTTCAGTTAACTGATAACACTATGCTCCGGTAGATCTAAGCACTTCAGTTAACTGATAACGCTATGCTCCGGTAGATCTAAGCACTTCAGTTAACTGATTACACTATGCTCCGGTAGATCTAAGCACTTCAGTTAACTGATTACACTATGCTCCGGTAGATCTAAGCACTTCAGTTAACTGATTACACTATGCTCCGGTAGATCTAAGCACTTCAGTTAACTGATAACACTATGCTCCGGTAGATCTAAGCACTTCAGTTAACTGATAACACTATGCTCCAAAGTTATAAGGTGACATAGCCATGGGACATATAGCTAACATTAAGACATACTTATAACATCACTATACCATATAATAATGTTGTGGGAGCTGTGTTTATAGACCTAAAAAAGGCCTTTGACACCGTGAACCACAACATACTCTTGAATAAACTTACCACCTTCAACTTCTCTGAACATGCCATCGGCTGGTTTGCTTCATATTTGGAGCATAGAGAGCAACGTGTTAAAATAAACACCGAACTCTCAACATCATTACAATCCACAATGGGTATTCCACAGGGCTCCATTTTGGGGCCTCTGCTCTTTAGTCTATATATAAACGACTTACCTACATGCTGTCAGTCAGCCAACTGCCAAATGTATGCTGACGATACAGTAATTGATGCATCAGCTAGGACACCAACTACAGTAGCAGAGACCCTGACCAAGGAAATGGAGGGTATATCCCAATGGCTTAAAGAAAATCATCTGACGCTTAACGTTAAAAAGACGGTATCTATCTGCTTCTCAATTAGAGGAAAAGCTAAATGTACTATTAAAATAGATCAAGAAGCAATAGAGGAAGTTGAGGAATTTAGATTTTTAGGTATTATTCTGGATTCTCAACTTAAATTTAATATACACATTAACAAACTCTGTAAGACTGTCCGGACAAACCTAAACTGTTTTAGAATGATTAGGCATCATATACCTGCCAGGGCAGCTTTGCTGTTTTTTCATGCTATGATACTTTCTCATTTATCTTATTGTGCTACTATATGGGGCCAAGACTCCCAGACAACAGTCAAACCCATCATATCATTATACAAACAAGCACTGAAAATTATGGATCAGAAACCAACTATGCGGCATCATTGTTTGATTGTACAGAAATACAAGCTTTTAGATTTTGACAGTTTTATTAAGTTATCTTTTCTTCAGCTTATTTTTAAATGCACAAATAATCTAGCTCCAGCCGTACTCTGTCCTTTTGTGACAAAAATAAACACAAGGAGAGTTGCCACTAGGAGAGCAGCGGGTGGCAACTGCATAGCAGAGAAGCGCAAAACCACTTGGCCAGTCAGTATTTCTGTGATAGGGACCCATTTTTGGAATGATTTACCAACGGAAATAAAAACAGAAACCGACCTGAAAACATTTTATAGAAAAGTGAAACACTGGCTGAAAGAAAATCAAATATGTGGACATTGAGTCATTTTTTGATATAAAGTGTTGTCTGTGCTGGATGTAATGTGTTGTTTTGTGTAATGTGGTCGGGATTGTGTAAAATGTTAGTGTTTATAATGTATTTGATATGTTTTTAGAAAGGCCTGACCAGGGACTGGGGTTGCAAATTACCTTATTGGCTAGAAACCTTTTATGCAACACATTTACACATTTTGTTATGGCTTTGCCTATGATAATTATGTATGTATGCATAGGTTTGGTTGCATTTGAGTATGGTGTTAATGTTTGAAGTGTGAAGCGTGTACATAAAAATTATGAAATAATAATAATAATTATTATTATAGTATCTTAATATATAATATGTATTTTGATTAATGTTTACAAGACCGCAGTTCAAACACACCGCAAAAAGACAAACTATGATCAAACATTTTCGAATTGTATCCCCTCTGACAAGAAAGGGCTCCGGTGGAAAGCAATCATGGATGCAGTAGCGAAATATATTTCAAAAGATATGGTGCCCATATACACTGTGGAAAAGCCGGGGTTTATTACAATGATTAAAGATCTCCACCCGAAATATGTGCTACCAAGCCGCTAATATTATGCCGAAGTTTCCTCGCCTGTACAACAGTACTGGTGTAAAGATCACTACAGAGCTAAAAGGAGTGTGGTTTTACACCGCCACAACGGACCTATGGTCCAGTCAAACTTTAAAAAAAAACACTTTTAAAAGTCAAAGTTTGTAATTTGTTACAATTATTTATTTGTTTTATCATTTTATTTATATTTTAAGTTATTTTGAAGGTTCATTGTGTCACTTTAAGTTTAATGTTATTAGAAAACGAATACATCTCTGTTTACAATAGCAGGGCCTGCCATCTCATTTACATGGATGTTTTAAGGCTTGTTACCTGTTACACATTCCCAAAGGGGACATTGAAATTAATAGAGTACATTTGTTTTGAGCAATTTCTTGATAAAAATGTGAAAGTGTGAAAAAAATCTGAGATTTTCTTTTTAAGCCATATCGCCCAGGCCTAGCCACTTCTGACGCAGATCGTCCGCAAAGTTTTATAAATGAGGCCCCTGGTCCGGCTTTCGACCCGGGAACCTTCCCAACCACTATTTAATTAACGCCTTGTTTCATGTTTCTCTCCACCTTCCATTATATTTATATAAATCTTATATTTATACGTATTTCTTACTGACCTTTTTATTTTATGTTAAGTGAGCGTTGTACTTTTGTAATGTCCCAGTGAGGTTAATGGAAGGAAGAATCCAGATACAGGAATGATGTAGAGTTGAGATTTTATTTTAGCGACTAACTCTAAAACCGAGTACAACACATGTACCGGTGTAACTTGAAAAAATAACAAAATAAGCGACGCAGCGCTAATGTTTCCAACAAAGAGTCTCACTTGGAGAACAGGACACATAACAAGTAACAGTTAACAATACCATACAAAGACATGAGCCAACACAGGAAGCCTATATGATTACTAATGAGGGAATGGGCACCAGGTGTGATGACAATATGATGATGAGACATGACCAAACACAGGAAGCCTATATGATTACTAATGAGGGAATGGGCACCAGGTGTGATGACAATGTGATGATGAGACATGAGCCAACACAGGAAGCCTATATGATTACTAATGAGGGAATGGGCACCAGGTGTGATGACAATGTGATGATGAGACATGACCCAACACAGGAAGCCTATATGATTACTATTGAGGGAATGGGCACCAGGTGTGATGACAATGTGATGATGAGACATGAGCCAACACAGGAAGCCTATATGGTGATGATGAGCCTATATGATTACTATTGAGGGAATGGGCACCAGGTGTGATGACAATGTGATGATGAGACATGACCCAACACAGGAAGCCTATATGATTACTATTGAGGGAATGGGCACCAGGTGTGATGACAATGTGATGATGAGACATGACCCAACACAGGAAGCCTATATGATTACTATTGAGGGAATGGGCACCAGGTGTGATGACAATGTGATGATGAGACATGACCCAACACAGGAAGCCTATATGATTACTATTGAGGGAATGGGCACCAGGTGTGTGCAACAGAGCAGACAATGTGATGATGAGGGGGCGGTGGCACATAAACGCCGGTGATGATGAACGCTGAAGCCTGCCCACAAATAGCAGAAGAATGGCTTCGGAGGGAGTTTAGACAACTTTGAGAGCAAAGTTTTACCGGAGTCAAATAGCTTGTTTATGCAAGCATGGCGAATGAAGCTGATTCTGAAAAACGTATTAATCAAATTGTTTAAAGTTAAAGTTAAGTAAAAAAAAATATTTCACATGCTTTGATTTAAGTATGCAGGAACCCATAATGATCACATTATTCTACATAACAGAACCAAATAAAAATGCATAATATAGCATTACTCTAAGACAAAAGTAACACACATTATAAAAGTTCTACTAATAAACATTCATAAAGCAATATTCTTTCTATTTTATTATTTTTGCATATTCAACAGGAGAGATAGTGTATTATACATAGTGGTGTCGTCTTGACAAATCTGGAAAAAGCATTAAATGCTGGCTGACTCATTTCAGATGGCAAAGAGATGTTTTCCATCTAAGGAGTCAATTTCCCACTGGTTCTAAAATCAACAATAACAAGTCACGTTAATACATTGCTCTAAAAAAAAAAAATTACAGACAAGCATACATTTTATTTTCATATAGTACTTGATGATCACAGTTAACAAAAATAAACATAATATTTTTGTATTTACCTCAGTCTTCAGTTACAATTAGGAGGAGTACGACTGTTAGGGGTTATCTGCTGTCCAGAGGGGTTGACACACCAGCAGTAACCAGTAGAGCCACAGCACTGTTTAGGAGTGTACTGGCCATCATTGTCACAGGTCGGTTTACAACCTCCAATACCGGTACATTTGGCACTGGCCTGTTCACATGGGGTCAGGTCTGTAGAGAAGTTATAACACATTCAGTTTCAAATATATCAGATCGTGTGAATCTGTTTTCACAGTCCTGGTTACATGAGTTGCATAAAAATATTATTGATATGGTAATAAAGCTTTTTTATTATTCCAACTGATAATGGCATTGTATATTGATGAAAACATATTAAATCATTTGAATGGTTTATAATCCCAGATAGAACAAATACATTTTGTATCTTACCTGTCTTGGTACAGTTGGGACTGGGATCACCTGGTGGAGTTGAAGTACCCGGTATATCCAGTCCTGAGGTGGTGACACATCCACAGTATCCAGTAGAGCCACAGCACTGTTTAGGAATATACTGACCCTTGTCATCACAATTAGGACAACAGCTTCCAATAAGATGAGGGCAACTGTTATCAGCATACTGACACGGGGTCAGATCTAGAAAAAAAGGTTTTAAAATGATTTTCAAAACAATAAGAAATTTTCTGTAATTATTATACATTATCCTAGCCTTCTTGACCATAGTACTGTTTTCTATTTATTTAACTGTATAGGCATCTTTTTTAGGACCCGAGGTGGCTGGCCTCTCCCTTAGGGATAGGGTGAGAAGCTCAGTCATCCGAGAGGAACTCGGAGTAGAGCCGCTGCTCCTTTGCGTAGAAAGGAGCCAGTTGAGGTGGTTCGGGCATCTAGTACGAATGCCACCTGGGCGCCTCCATAGAGAGGTGTTCCAGGCACGTCCAGCTGGGAGGAGACCTCGGGGAAGACCCAGGACTAGGTGGAGAGATTATATCTCCACACTGGCGTGGGAACGCCTCGGGATTCCCCAGTCAGAGCTGGCTAATGTTGGAAGGGAAAGGGAAGTTTGGGGTCCCCTGCTAGAGCTGCTACCCCCGCGACCCGACCCCGGATAAGCGTTTGAAGATGAGTGAGTATAATCCCTAGTATTTACTTACTTGTAGATGTACACTTGGGTCGGTTAGAAGAGACTTTAGCAGTTACGGTTCCTGGCAACTGCTCTCCTTTGGTATTGACACACCAGGAGTATCCAGTGGAGGCCCAGCACTGCTGAGGGGTGTACCGGCCCAGAGTGTCACACTGAGGTCTGTAGGCTCCAGCTATAGCAGGGGTATTAGCTCTAGCCTGCTGACACGGGGTTATGGATGGAAATGAGATGTCTGGAAAAACAATAAAAAATGATCCATTGGTTAAAAATATGTGCTCAATTTGTCTACTAGTTTTTGTTATATCCTGTTTGGAATGAAGGATCTGCAATATATTTGCTCCCAAAGAAATCAAGACGGTTAATGTCAATATGTGTACATCCAATGCCGTTCTGCATCATATAATGTTGCTCATCCAAGACGTTTAAAGTCATTTCTTTATGGACTGGGATGTGTTCAATATACTCTGTGAAACTATATTACCTTTGAATACCTTTGTTTTACCTTGAAGGGTGCTCCCAAATTTTGTTTTTAACCATTTACAGACCTCCGAGATACTCTGCAACATTTATTGATGACTTTGCTGAACTACTCTCTGTTATATCTGTTGATTACAACTTCTTTATTGTAACAGGGGACTTTAACATCCACATAGATAATGATACTGACAATAATGCCAAATAACTTTTTGCTCTACTTGACACCTTTGACCTCACTCAACATGTGAAAGAGCGTACTCACACCCGAGGCCACACTCTAGATCTGGTTATCTCTGGAGGTTTCACTCTTTCTGTCATGGTTAAAGACTTGGCTCTGTCTGATCATTTCTGTGTATTTTTTGAACCATTGATTACCAAAAGCTGAACCATTGAAGACCAAATGCTGCCTCACCAACAAATACTGCAGAGTCAGTTGACGAAATCCTGGATAATTTTAATGGAAAAGTATGGCAAATAGTTAATAGGTCATTCAATCAGACCTTTTCCTAACGTCACTAAAAAAGCTGCCATTAAGCCGCTATTAAAAAAGAGAACACTGGATGCAACTATTTTGAACAACTATAGACCAGTCTCAAATCTACCTTTTATAGCCACAATTATTGAGAAGGTGGTCTTCAATCAACTCAGCAAATTTGTAAACTCAAACGATCTATTAGACAAACTCCAACCACACGTCCGACCTCACCATAGTACTGAAACGGCTCTGATAAAACTTTTAAATTATATTAGACTGAACACTGACTCGGGTAAAACAACAGTTTTGGTTCTATTAGATCTCAGTGCTGCATTTGACACAGTAGATCATATAACACTTCTGGACAAAGCTGGAAAATTGGGTAGGACTCTCCGGGAGAGTCCTTAATTGGTTCAGGTCTTATTTAGATAGGCGGAGTTACTTTGTTACCATCTGCAATCATGAATCTAATAAAGTGGCTATGACATGTGGAATTCCCCAGGGATCAATTCTCTGACCACTTCTCTTCAATCTCTATATGCTACCTCTGGGCCAAACTCTACGGAACAACAACATTAACTACCATAGTTATGCAGATGTTACTCAAATATATATGGCTCTAGAACCATATGACTGCATCTCTATTGACTCACTGTATCAATGTATAGAACACATACATGACTGGATGAACTAAAATTGTCTACAATTAAAACCAAATAAAAGTGAGATTGTGTTTGGCAACAAAAATAAAATAACTAATATTAGGAAAGAACTGGATTCTCAAGCCCTAAAAAACATGGCTCAAGTTCACCAGTCATATCAAAGCAGTTACTAAAACAGCATTCTATCATCTTAAAAATATAGCCAGAATCAAGGACCTGGTGTCCTGTACTACGAAGCAAATTCAACATGCCCTGGATTACATTTCATTAACTTGCTAGACTTAACCTAACACTTGGGATCTAGGTAAGAGATGTCACGACGGTGGTTATCAATGTGTTCAATTAACCCAGGATTTCCCAATCTAGCTACGAGCACGTTCACATAAAATAGGAGTGTGCACCATACCACCAATCACAGACATGGACAAGTGTAGAGCGTCATATTTCACGCAAGAGCAAAGAATTATAGTAGAAAAATGTTAAGAATATAAAACGTTCATACTGGCGAAAAGTAACACAGTTGCTGCCGCCAAAAAGAGAAAGGAAAGCTGGCAAAAGATTGGCGACTGGGTGAATGCGTAAGTGACACTATCACTGCCCATTCATTAAGGCAGGACTAGATTTCACTATAATTATACATGTGTACTCAATTAAAGCAATGTGTTGCTGAGATGAATTGTCTTGTGTCATTATTATTGCTGGATACCTCTAGTTGCAACCCTGGCAGTGTGAAGCGGTCTTGGGAACAAATAAAGAATAAACATAAGAAAATCATTCAAACCAATTCAAAACAAATGCTGCATTTCAATTTATATTCGCACTGGCAACATACGGCTCAAGTAGCTGACTAACATACGTCAGTACCTCTGCTGAGAACCTATATTTTTCATAAAGATCAGTCATCTGGAAAAGCAAAGGGGGTTTTGTCGGAACCTAAATATCCTTGGCCTTTTAAGTGAACCTCTAACTATTCGTGCACCAAGCTCAATGGGATCTTCTAAGAATGGTGACGCCATATTCAATCGAGAATTGATTGGTCAGTAGGCGGTACTTTTATTCGGGTTAATCTGTTATCTTGACTAAAACCTGCTCAGGTGCAGGTTAGGTTTCCGGCATAAGTTACCATGGCGATGTAACCCGGTAAGAGGTTAACCAATGTTGTGATTCCGAAAACCCCGTGTTGAACCTGAAGTTACCTCGCTAACCACAAATCTTGCTTCATGGTACAGGCCTCTGGTGTTGAAAAGACCAAGAGAAGCTAATCCGTGAATTTACCTCCAGTCGGGTTGACTGTAAAACAGCTGCAGCTCATTCAGAACAGTGCTGCTAGAATGTTAACAAAAACTAAGAGAACAGAACACATCACGCCGGTTCTTAATCTTTGCACTGGCTTCCAGTTAGTTACAAAATAGATTTTAAAGTTTTACTAGTAGTCTATAAATCTCTGAATGGACTGGGCCCTGAATACATTTCTGATATGTTTGAGGATTATAAACCAAGCAGGACACTCAGATCACTGAACTCAGGACAGCTAGTGGAGCCCAGAGTCAAAACTAAACATGGTGAAGCTGCATTCAGCAGTTACGCTGCATGCAACTGGAATAAATTACCAGAAGGTCTTAGACGTTTAGCCAGGCTAAAAACATTTCTCTTTCCACAAGTGTATGACTGAGCGCATAAACTTGTATTGATCTTTTCCTCTTTTAATAGGCCAATTCTTGAGATGCATATACATAAATGTCAACGCTTGTGTCTTGTCATGTCTATTAATGTAATCTAATAGCGTTTTGCTGAACTATGACATTGTTGCTGAGGGTTCCTTTGGCACGGATTCAGTTTGTGATGATTGTATGATACGTATGTTCAACAAAAAAGTGCAAAGGTTCAAATGCAAAGTTCAAATAATCAAAACAGGCCTTGTAAATTCAAAAATGTTCATATATCTTGTTGTCTAACGGAACTTATTACTACACGAGCGCCACGGTTGACACACATTGTCCTTCTGCATCTACCCGGCCCAGCCCACCTGTTCCTCATTAATAGGTGCCTGGACAGATTTACACCGTAGGAGAATTCTGTAGTTGTCCACTGGGTGTCGTCGTTTCACCATTAAGCAAGTATTTTAATATAAACTGAAATTGGCTCCAACAATACAGTTAAGTCTATATTTATTTTCTATTCCTCTATTGAATTGCCCATTTTTGTTTTTATTTGTTTTTATTCTGCTGCATGGCATAAATCAAAACCTGCAATGTATAAATAAACGATCTGAAGTTTTAAAGGCCAGGTAATAGAGACCTGGAAAGGTTCTAAAGACCTTTTTGATTAGTTCATCTTCTCAAAGACCAGGAAGTTCTTAAGACTTCCAGGCCAGGTTCTAAAGACATTAAAGTTCTCAAAGACCTGGAACTTCTTAAGACTTCCAGGCCAGGTTCCAAAGAAGTGAGGGCTCTAGAAGACCGGGAGGTTCTGAAGACTTCTTAGCCAGGTTCTGAAGACCTGAAAAGGTTCTGAAGACCTTTTGAATAAATATGTAAAATGTGCAGTTATTACTGACATGTAATGTTTTACTTAATGCCAGTAATTATTATAAGTTAAGTTATTATTATTTTCCTTTGTGAAGCACATTGAATTTCTTCTATAAATGAATTGTGATGTATAAATAAACTTGCTTGCTTGCATATTAGCTATCCTTGACATACAACATGTAAGAAGAGAACCTTGTAATGGTTTTATATCATTAACTTACTGGAAGTTGATAATTGTGGATATCTTTAAATGGAAACATAAGACTCTGTTTTATCTACTGTGAGGTATACAATTTAAATACTGATATACATTCTCACTAAAAGATCAACAACAGCTATCAATGATTGTTTTAGAATTTTTTTTATGTTATTGGTTGATTTTTTTCTTTTTTAATGTTCAGTACTTGGATCTTGTGCTATATATATTACATTTGATTGAAAGAAGATTTATTGAAAAGGTTGAGATGCAACATATGTAGCTAAGTTTAAGTTCCTTGGTTAATAAATAACACAGATTTTATTCATTGAGTTGGTTATTAGTGCACATCTCTCTTACCAATTGTCGGTTTCTTAGCCTTCACCTCACAAACTCTGCAACACAGCAACAGCTGTCAGGGTTGTGATGAGGAAGAACCCAAATGCAGAACGATGACACGGCAGTCAGATGGCAAGTGAACAAATGGATGTTTTATTTGGAAAACAACTGATGGTGATGAGCAGACAGGAGCGGGGGTGAGGAGTGCCGGTGATGAAGGTGAATCCCAGGTGCCGATATCCCAGAACGTGCAGGGTGTCCAGTGATTCTCCGAGTGCAGGAACAGAACAGGAACAAACTGTAACGGAGGAGGCGAGACAAGAGGTAAGTACGGGACACGGACTAACACGACACAAAACAACAAACAGCTCTCGATAAGACTAGAATTCTTCTGACTGAGACTTTATATGACCGAGGTCGACATACGTGACTCTAGGTAACAATCCGACGTCGGCTGGTTGTCAGGCTCTCCCTCTTATACCCTGGTGATTGAAGACTTGGTGCAGGTGTGTGATTACGGGAATGGTGACAGGTGCGTGCAGATGCCAACCTCTCCAGATCCACCAGAGGGAGACCTTACCCGGGTCCAGAGCGGGGAACTCTGACAGTACCCCGTCCCCACGACCGCCACCAGGCGGTCCACCTGGGGCTCCCGGCTTCCGCCGATAGAAGTCCTGGATCAGGCTGGGATCCAGAATCAGACGCCGGGAAACCCAACACCTCTCCTCCGGACCGTAACCCTCCCAGTCTACCAAAAACTGGTAACCCCGCCCTCTGCTCCGAGAATCCATAATCTTCTTTACCGTGAAGGCCGGGGCCCCATCAATCATACGGGAGGCGGCCGAGGAGGTGGGGGGAAGGAGGCGACAAAAGGACACAGGTTTAATGCAGGACACATGGAATGATGGGTGTACACGAAGAGACCGAGGGAGCTTGAGGCGGACCACAGTGGGGTTGATGACACGTTGGATTGGGAAGGGACCGATGAACTTGGGTGACAGTTTCCTGGACTCGGTGCGGAGGGGGAGGTCCCTGGTTGACAGCCATACCTTGTCTCCCACTGAGTAGGATGGTGCTGGAGTGCGTCGGCGGTTAGCCTGTTGCTGGTACTGATTTGAGGCTCTCAGCAGAGATATCCGGGCGCGATGCCATGTCCGGTGGCATCGGCGAAACTGCTGCTGTATCGATGGTACGGCCAGGTCCTTCTCCTGTGATGGGAATAGTGGAGGCTGATAGCCGTAAACACACTGGAAGGGGGACATACCGGTCGCTGTAGTGGGGAGCGTATTGTGCGCGTACTCCACCCATGGGATCTGCTCAGACCAGGTCGTGGGGTTAGAGGAAGCCAGGCATCGTAGGGTCGACTCCATCTTTTGGTTGGCCCTCTCAGCCTGACCGTTAGTCTGAGGATGGAACCCGGAAGAGAGGCTGGCCGTAGCTCCAACGGCGGTGCAGAAAGCCCTCCACAAGGCTGAGGCAAACTGAGGACCACGGTCAGAGACAATGTCAACAGGAAGACCATGAATGCGGAATATCTCCCTTACCATAATCTCCGCTGTCTCCTTGGCCGACGGGAGCTTGGGCAACGGCAGGAAATGAGCAAACTTGCTGAACCGGTCCACTACCGTTAGTACCACCGTGTTACCTCCAGACACGGGAAGTCCGGTGACGAAATCCATGGCCAGATGGGACCAGGGACGATGAGGGATCGGCAATGGCCTCAATAGTCCCACGCTGGGCCGGTTTGAGCCCTTGTTTTGCGCACACACTGGACAGGCCGCCACGTATGCCCGGGTGTCCTCACCCATGGCCGGCCACCAGAATCGACGGCGCAGAAAGGACATGGTACGTGCCACTCCAGGATGACAGGTCAGTTTAGACGAGTGGCCCCACTCCAGCACTGCCGGTCGCGTCCCCTCGGGAACAAACAGCCTACCCGGAGGGCCATTACCTGGGCCCGGGTCCCCCCTAAGGGCTGCCCGAACCTTCCCTTCGATCCCCCACTGGAGGGCTCCCACAACCCGTCTCAGTGGCAGGATGGTCTCTGGCGTCTTCCTCGTCTCCTCCTTCGAGAAGACCCTGGACAAGGCATCAGGCTTCCCATTCTGGGATCCGGGTCTGTAAGACAGGACAAAATCAAAGCGTCCAAAAACAGAGCCCACCTGGCCTGTCGGGAATTTAACCGTTTGGCTGTCCGGATGTATTCGAGGTTCTTATGGTCTGTCCACACCACAAACGGTTGTTCCGCCCCCTCCAACCAGTGCCTCCACTCCTCCAGGGCCAGCTTCACCGCAAGCAACTCCCTATTGCCAATGTCATAGTTACTCTCCGCCGGGGAGAGTCGGTGAGACAGGAACGCACAGGGATGAAGCTTGTTGTCCTCCTTGGTTCTCTGGGAGAGCACCGCCCGGCTCCGACCTCCGACGCGTCAACTTCTACCACGAACTGTAGAGACGGGTCTGGTTGGGAGAGGACGGGTGCCGATGTAAAACGCTCCCTGAGCTCCTGGAAGGCCGACTCAGCCCCAGGAGACCACCGGAACGCTCTGAGACTGGAAGTCAGGTCTGTTAGAGGGCTGCAATCCGGCTGTAATTACGGATGAACCGTCTATAGAAGTTCGCAAACCCCAGAAACCTTTGCAGCTCCTTGCGGGAGTTGGGTCTGGGCCACTCCTGGACGGCCTGCACCTTCTTGGGATCCATCTTCACCTCTCCCTGGGCGATGATATAGCCTAGAAAGCTTGTGCACCTGGTGTTAAATTCACACTTCTCTGCTTTCACAAAGAGCCGGTTCTCCAGCAGCCGCTGTAGAACCTGGCGGACGTGCCTCTGATGTTCCTCCTGATTCTGTGAAAACACTAGGATGTCATCCAGGTAGACAAAAACAAAGCGACCCAGCATGTCACGTAACACGTCATTCACCAGGCACTGGAAGACAGCCGGAGCATTTGTTAACCCAAATGGCATTACCATGTACTCGAAGTGACCCAGTGGAGTGTTGAATCCAGTGAGCCATTCATCCCCCTCACGGATGCGGACCAGGTGGTAGGCGTTGCGTAGATCGAGCTTGGTAAACACCGTAGCGCCCTGTAAGGAATCAAAAGCAGTGTTCATCAGAGGTAAAGGGTATTTGTTCTTGACCGAGATGTTGTTCAACCCCGATAGTCTATGCACAGCCTGAGTGTGCCATCCTTCTTCTTTACAAAAAAGAACCCTGCGCCCAGCGGAGAAGACGAGGGACGGATGATTCCAGCAGCCAATGAATCCTTGATGTAGTTCTCCATGGCCTCCCGCTCTGGCCTGGAGATGTTGTAGAGTCTGCCCTTGGGTAGGGCGACCCCAGGCAGCAGTTCTATGGGACAGTCATATGGTCGATGAGGAGGTAGAGATAACGCCCGCTGTTTACTGAACACCTCACCCAGGTCGTGATAGGCGGGAGGTACAAGAGTGAGGTCAGGAACAGGCACCGAACTCTCCTGCTGAACACCCTGGGGACGAGCAGACTGAAGACAATTAGCCAGACAGAAATCACTCCAACTTAAAACACGGTTAGTGGACCAGTCGACCGTCGGATTGTGCTTTGCTAACCAGGGGTAACCCAGAACCACGGGTACTCTAGGAGACTTAAAAACAAGGAAACTGATCTGCTCTAAGTGGTTACCCGAAATTTGGAGCTGGACCGGCTCCGTCTTGTCCGTGATTCTGGCCAATAATCGGCCATCTAGGGAGTTAGCTTCAATAACCTCCTGAAGAGGAACTCTACTGAGTCCTAAAAGGTTTACCAGCTTGTGGTCCATAAAATTGTCATCAGCCCCCGAGTCAATGAGTGCCTCCACCTCCATCACTGTAGTGCCCCTTCTAACAGAAATCCTAAGCGGCGTCCGAGATATGTGGGAGGAGGGACCTAGACACTCGCTCGCTAGAATCCTCCTTACTTCTAGTGAGCGGAACCGTTTCCCCCCTTCCATGGGCAAGACGATAGAAAATGGCCCGATTTCCCACAGTACAGACAGCTGTTGGACGTGCGTCTGCGCCGAAGCTCCGCCTCCGAGATCTGGTAACGGCCCAATTGCATGGGTTCGGGGTCAGTAATTCCCTCTGGGTTGTTGACTCTGGGACACGGGGCTCTCCCTGGTGCTGAAGCCTGTTCACGTCTCCGCTCTCTACTACGGTTATTAATCCGTGTGGTTAGCCGGATCAACTCCTCCAAGCCCTGTGCCTCCGGATAGGAGAGTAGCGTGTCCTTAATGTCCTCATTTAATCCATTGTAAAAGACGCCCTGTAGCGCCTCCTCGTCCCAGCCACTCTCCGCAGCCAGAACACGGAACTCGATGCCATACTGTGCTACACTACGTGAACCTTGGCGTATTGACAATAGTCGCTTCGAAGCGTCCTTACCCCGAACGCGGTGATCGAAAATCTTCCGCATCTCTGCGGTGAACAACTCACATGACTGGGTGATTGCGCCCTGCTTCTCCCATACGGCCGACGCCCACTCCAACGCCTCACCGCGTAGTAGCCCGAGTATAAAAGAAATCCTGGCTCTCTCGCTCGGGTAAGAACGGGGCTGTTTTCAAACACCAGTCCCACCTGCATCAGAAACGAACGGCACCTGCCACTGTGTCCGTCGTATCTGTCTGGCATGGGGACCTGGGGCTCGCGGTCGGGAATCGACATGACCACCGAAACTGGTTCAGCCGGGCTGGGTGCCGGAGGCTGGGGTGGTGTGTTGAGATGCGCCTGAATAGCGGCAACGCTGTCCGACAGGGATCTCAGGTTGTCCACTATTCCTTGAAGCGAGGACTGGTGCTGTCCTAACATGGCTCCTTGGGATGATATCGCCTGGCGTACCGCGTCCAAGTTCGCTGGGTCCATGGTATGGTCGGATTGTTCTGTCAGGGTTGTGATGAGGAAGAACCCAAATGCAGAACGATGACACGGCAGTCAGATGGCAAGTGAACAAATGGATGTTTTATTTGGAAAACAACTGATGGTGATGAGCAGACAGGAGCGGGGGTGAGGAGTGCCGGTGATGAAGGTGAATCCCAGGTGCCGATATCCCAGAACGTGCAGGGTGTCCAGTGATTCTCCGAGTGCAGGAACAGAACAGGAACAAACTGTAACGGAGGAGGCGAGACAAGAGGTAAGTACGGGACACGGACTAACACGACACAAAACAACAAACAGCTCTCGATAAGACTAGAATTCTTCTGACTGAGACTTTATATGACCGAGGTCGACATACGTGACTCTAGGTAACAATCCGACGTCGGCTGGTTGTCAGGCTCTCCCTCTTATACCCTGGTGATTGAAGACTTGGTGCAGGTGTGTGATTACGGGAATGGTGACAGGTGCGTGCAGATGCCAACCTCTCCAGATCCACCAGAGGGAGACCTTACCCGGGTCCAGAGCGGGGAACTCTGACAACAGCAGCACAGCTACCACAGATTTCATCTTCACCAACGAGTCTGAAAATAAAATAGAATAACAAAAATGTAATATCCTTGACATTTCTTATGTTGTATCTATATGAACATATACAAAGACTATGTATACATATATGAATAGATGTGTATAATTATTATTTACTACCCAATAAAGTGGCTGTAGTCAGTGTTATCATATAGAAACCAAACCAAAAACACATTATATGAATCAATACTGAACATCTCATCTCATCTCATCTTCAACCGCTTATCCGGGGTCGGGTCGCGGGGGTAGCAGCTCTAGCAGGGGACCCCAAACTTCCCTTTCCCGGGCAACATTAGCCAGCTCTGACTGGGGAATCCCGAGGCGTTCCCAGGCCAGTGTGGAGATATAATCTCTCCACCTAGTCCTGGGTCTTCCCGAGGTCTCCTCCCAGCTGGACGTGCCTGGAACACCTCTCTAGGGGAGGCGCCCAGGTGGCATTCTTACAAGATGCCCGAACCACCTCAACTGGCTCCATACTGAACGTAATATCTAAATACTTACTTACCACTGCAAACTTACCCTGTACTTTCTGTTCAATTCCCAAATACTCACAATGAGATCACTGTCTCTCTTTCTCCCAGTTGCTGTCTGTACCCAGTGAAAACAGCACACATATATATACCTTCGGTTTATTTAAGCCGTATTAATGCTTGACAAGGCATGACACAAGTAATGAATGCTTCAATAATCAGTCACAAATGTCAAAAATCTTTTACTGCATTCCTAAAACACACCCCTCTGAACACATACGCCTTTGTGCACACACACACACTTAGTCACACACAACTATACACACACTTTTTTCAAAACAGTGAAAGGAGTAAAGATTTGTATGCTTCAAATGTTAAGATGTTCAAAAAGATCTGAAAAAGACAACAGTAAAGTGAAGAATCTGGAACACCTGACCCAGTCTTAGGAGGACTGGCCACCCTCTGATGCCCGGCTCTTCATGTTTCTTCATAGGTACACTGTATCTAGGTACAAAATACAAACTTCCTTGGAACTCCACGTTTGGAATGTAGACTGAATGCCAGAGGCTGTATGAAACCTGTTTAGTCAGTTACACCTGCAGATTTGGGATGAACTGGTTTTCTGCCATTAAGTTGCCATACAATGTGATCTGATTCTCATTAAAGTCACAAAATAGACACAATGTGCATAAGCTAATTCCAATTGCTCGTGTCTTTCTTGAACACACCCCTTGAGCGCCCCAGAGTGCAAATAGAGCCAATTGCAGTCATACATCACATTTGGGGGGTCTTTTATCTAACAACAATAAAATAAATAGAAAACACAGAATGGAAAACCTTAAGGGATAAAATGGTTACCTTTCCCAGTGACTGAAATACCCCAAATAATGAGCTAATTCACCCCTGGTGTGTGCTTTAGCAAAACAACCAAACCTAGCCACCCCACTGGAACAAGCCATGTGCACCCCACAAAGCAAACCCAGAGTGAGAACTAAAGATTCCCAGTCATGTGTTGGTAATCATTAGTCTGCACGACATAGTAAGAGCATACATCAACTGGAAACTGCCTGAGAATCGTCTTAATAAAGAATGGTATATAAACATGTGCCCATAGATACATCTGTGTAGATCTAGTGATGGCCAGTCCACTGTCGTATATAGGGTACAGTGATGGGTGAGAGTTACAGTCTGTATCAAACCTCAAAGCCGCATGATACACGCAAACATAACGAGGCCATATTGACATGCATGAACAAGATATCACCATAATCAATTACAGGTAGAAAGCATACTCAAGGGGATGTCTGGCCTCATAAGAAAAAGTGATGGGTTGACAGTAGTGAGAAATTTATTTTCATTAAAATAACTCTAACAACAGCACTGTAAATGTTGAGATACGTAATAGACACAAAACACTTTGTACAACAGGTGTTGGTAAAACAAAGCGATAATTCAGGAAAACATTCACAAGGACAATGACAGACACTGATTGATCAGTCAGGAGAGATATACACACATAACATTGGAACCTGGTGTGTAAACGGGGACCTGACATAGAGAGTATTATGGGGTTAGGGTGGGGAAAATGCTGTTGATGATGGAAATTCCAGAAAAGAGAAAGATCAAGAATATGCCTTTCCAGCACCGCTCCTCCGGACAATACCCACCCAAGTCCAGTAAGTTCAATACGGTGGTGGATTTGTTAATATTATGTTATAATGATAATTTAATGTATAATTCGTATAGTTCTAATACTAAGTAAGGTCAGGAGACTGCTCTGTTCTTTTGTGAATTATCTTGTCTGCTCCCTGGTACTAGATGTGTTTCTCTATCTTAACTAAGTTATGTAGACATCTTGGCACCCTGAGACCTTGAGCTCAGGAGTTGGTAATAATACGTATGGAGAGGAGAGGATGACGTGGGCTCCAGACTGATAACATGTACAGGAAGGACAAATGGGTTGATACTGGATGTATATATATCAGATGGGTTGATACTGGATGTATATATATCAGATGGGTTGATACTGGATGTATATATATCAGATGGGTTGATACTGGATGTATATATATCAGATGGGTTGATACTGGATGTATATATATCAGATGGGTTGATACTGGATGTATATATATCAGATGGGTTGATACTGGATGTATATATATCAGATGGGTTGATACTGGATGTATATATATCAGATGGGTTGATACTGGATGTATATATATCAGATGGGTTGATACTGGATGTATATATATCAGATGGGTTGATACTGGATGTATATATATCAGATGGGTTGATACTGGATGTATATATATCAGATGGGTTGATACTGGATGTATATATATCAGATGGGTTGATACTGGATGTATATATATCAGATGGGTTGATACTGTATATATATCAGATGGGTTGATACTGGATGTATATATATCAGATGGGTTGATACTGGATGTATATATATCAGATGGGTTGATACTGGATGTATATATATCAGATGGGTTGATACTGGATGTATATATATCAGATGGGTTGATACTGTATATATATCAGATGTACTATATATCAGATGGGTTGATACTGGATGTATATATATCAGATGGGTTGATACTGGATGTATATATATCAGATGGGTTGATACTGGATGTATATATATATCAGATGGGTTGATACTGGATGTATATATATCAGACGGGTTGATACTGGATGTATATATATCAGATGGGTTGATACTGGATGTATATATATCAGATGGGTTGATACTGGATGTATATATATCAGATGGGTTGATACTGGATGTATATATATCAGATGGGTTGATACTGAATGTATATATATCAGATGGGTTGATACTGGATGTATATATATATCAGATGGGTTGATACTGGATGTATATATATCAGATGGGTTGATACTGGATGTATATATATCAGATGGGTTGATACTGGATGTATATATATATCAGATGGGTTAATACTGAATGTATATATATCAGATGGGTTGATACTGAATGTACATATATCAGATGGGTTGATACTGGATGTATATATATCAGATGGGTTGATACTGGATGTATATATATCAGATGGGTTGATACTGGATGTATATATATCAGATGGGTTGATACTGGATGTATATATATCAGATGGGTTGATACTGGATGTATATATATCAGATGGGTTGATACTGAATGTATATATATCAGATGGGTTGATACTGGATGTATATATATCAGATGGGTTGATACTGTATGTATATATATATCAGATGGGTTGATACTGGATGTATATATATCAGATGGGTTGATACTGGATGTATATATATCAGATGGGTTGATACTGGATGTATATATATCAGATGGGTTGATACTGGATGTATATATATCAGATGGGTTGATACTGAATGTATATATATCAGATGGGTTGATACTGAATGTACATATATCAGATGGGTTGATACTGGATGTATATATATCAGATGGGTTGATACTGGATGTATATATATCAGATGGGTTGATACTGAATGTATATATATCAGATGGGTTGATACTGAATGTATATATATCAGATGGGTTGATACATACTGGATGTATATATATCAGATGGGTTGATACTGGATGTATATATATCAGATGGGTTGATACTGGATGTATATATATCAGATGGGTTGATACTGGATGTATATATATCAGATGGGTTGATACTGGATGTATATATATCAGATGGGTTGATACTGAATGTATATATATCAGATGGGTTGATACTGGATGTATATATATCAGATGGGTTGATACTGGATGTATATATATCAGATGGGTTGATACTGGATGTATATATATCAGATGGGTTGATACTGGATGTATATATATCAGATGGGTTGATACTGGATGTATATATATCAGATGGGTTGATACTGGATGTATATATATCAGATGGGTTGATACTGGATGTATATATATCAGATGGGTTGATACTGGATGTATATATATCAGATGGGTTGATACTGGATGTATATATATCAGATGGGTTGATACTGGATGTATATATATCAGATGGGTTGATACTGGATGTATATATATCAGATGGGTTGATACTGGATGTATATATATCAGATGGGTTGATACTGGATGTATATATATCAGATGGGTTGATACTGGATGTATATATATCAGATGGGTTGATACTGGATGTATATATATCAGATGGGTTGATACTGGATGTATATATATCAGATGGGTTGATACTGGATGTATATATATCAGATGGGTTGATACTGGATGTATATATATCAGATGGGTTGATACAGATGTATATATATATCAGATGGGTTGATACTGGATGTATATATATCAGATGGGTTGATACTGGATGTATATATATCAGATGGGTTGATACTGGATGTATATATATCAGATGGGTTGATACTGGATGTATATATATATCAGATGGGTTATACTGAATGTATATATATCAGATGGGTTGATACTGAATGTACATATATCAGATGGGTTGATACTGATGTATATATATCAGATGGGTTGATACTGGATGTATATATATCAGATGGGTTGATACTGGATGTATATATATCAGATGGGTTGATACTGGATGTATATATATCAGATGGGTTGATACTGGATGTATATATATCAGATGGGTTGATACTGGATGTATATATATCAGATGGGTTGATACTGGATGTATATATATCAGATGGGTTGATACTGGATGTATATATATCAGATGGGTTGATACTGGATGTATATATATCAGATGGGTTGATACTGGATGTATATATATCAGATGGGTTGATACTGGATGTATATATATCAGATGGGTTGATACTGGATGTATATATATCAGATGGGTTGATACTGATGTATATATATCAGATGGGTTGATACTGGATGTATATATATCAGATGGGTTGATACTGGATGTATATATATCAGATGGGTTGATACTGAATGTATATATATCAGATGGGTTGATACTGGATGTATATATATCAGATGGGTTGATACTGGATGTATATATATCAGATGGGTTGATACTGGATGTATATATATCAGATGGGTTGATACTGGATGTATATATATCAGATGGGTTGATACTGGATGTATATATATCAGATGGGTTGATACTGAATGTATATATATCAGATGGGTTGATACTGGAATGTATATATATCAGATGGGTTGATACTGGATGTATATATATCAGATGGGTTGATACTGGATGTATATATATCAGATGGGTTGATACTGGATGTATATATATCAGATGGGTTGATACTGGATGTATATATATCAGATGGGTTGATACTGGATGTATATATATCAGATGGGTTGATACTGGATGTATATATATCAGATGGGTTGATACTGGATGTATATATATCAGATGGGTTGATACTGGATGTATATATATCAGATGGGTTGATACTGGATGTATATATATCAGATGGGTTGATACTGGATGTATATATATCAGATGGGTTGATACTGGATGTATATATATCAGATGGGTTGATACTGTATATATATCAGATGTATATATATCAGATGGGTTGATACTGGATGTATATATATCAGATGGGTTGATACTGGATGTATATATATCAGATGGGTTGATACTGGATGTATATATATCAGATGGGTTGATATGGATGTATATATATCAGATGGGTTGATACTGGATGTATATATATCAGATGGGTTGATACTGGATGTATATATATCAGATGGGTTGATACTGGATGTATATATCAGATGGGTTGATACTGGATGTATATATATCAGATGGGTTGATACTGGATGTATATATATCAGATGGGTTGATACTGGATGTATATATATCAGATGGGTTGATACTGGATGTATATATATCAGATGGGTTGATACTGGATGTATATATATCAGATGGGTTGATACTGGATGTATATATATCAGATGGGTTGATACTGGATATATATCAGATGGGTTGATACTGGATGTATATATATCAGATGGGTTGATACTGGATGTATATATATCAGATGGGTTGATACTGGATGTATATATATCAGATGGGTTGATACTGGATGTATATATATCAGATGGGTTGATACTGGATGTATATATATCAGATGGGTTGATACTGGATGTATATATATCAGATGGGTTGATACTGGATGTATATATATCAGATGGGTTGATACTGGATGTATATATATCAGATGGGTTGATACTGGATGTATATATATCAGATGGGTTGATACTGGATGTATATATATCAGATGGGTTGATACTGGATGTATATATATCAGATGGGTTGATACTGGATGTATATATATCAGATGGGTTGATACTGGATGTATATATATCAGATGGGTTGATACTGGATGTATATATATCAGATGGGTTGATACTGGATGTATATATATCAGATGGGTTGATACTGGATGTATATATATCAGATGGGTTGATACTGGATGTATATATATCAGATGGGTTGATACTGGATGTATATATATCAGATGGGTTGATACTGAATGTATATATATCAGATGGGTTGATACTGGATGTATATATATATCAGATGGGTTGATACTGGATGTATATATATCAGATGGGTTGATACTGGATGTATATATATCAGATGGGTTGATACTGGATGTATATATATATCAGATGGGTTAATACTGAATGTATATATATCAGATGGGTTGATACTGAATGTACATATATCAGATGGGTTGATACTGGATGTATATATATCAGATGGGTTGATACTGGATGTATATATATCAGATGGGTTGATACTGGATGTATATATATCAGATGGGTTGATACTGGATGTATATATATCAGATGGGTTGATACTGGATGTATATATATCAGATGGGTTGATACTGAATGTATATATATCAGATGGGTTGATACTGGATGTATATATATCAGATGGGTTGATACTGGATGTATATATATATCAGATGGGTTGATACTGGATGTATATATATCAGATGGGTTGATACTGGATGTATATATATCAGATGGGTTGATACTGGATGTATATATATCAGATGGGTTGATACTGGATGTATATATATCAGATGGGTTGATACTGAATGTATATATATCAGATGGGTTGATACTGAATGTACATATATCAGATGGGTTGATACTGGATGTATATATATCAGATGGGTTGATACTGGATGTATATATATCAGATGGGTTGATACTGAATGTATATATATCAGATGGGTTGATACTGGATGTATATATATCAGATGGGTTGATACTGGATGTATATATATCAGATGGGTTGATACTGGATGTATATATATCAGATGGGTTGATACTGGATGTATATATATCAGATGGGTTGATACTGGATGTATATATATCAGATGGGTTGATACTGGATGTATATATATATCAGATGGGTTAATACTGAATGTATATATATCAGATGGGTTGATACTGAATGTACATATATCAGATGGGTTGATACTGGATGTATATATATCAGATGGGTTGATACTGGATGTATATATATCAGATGGGTTGATACTGGATGTATATATATCAGATGGGTTGATACTGGATGTATATATATCAGATGGGTTGATACTGGATGTATATATATCAGATGGGTTGATACTGAATGTATATATATCAGATGGGTTGATACTGGATGTATATATATCAGATGGGTTGATACTGGATGTATATATATATCAGATGGGTTGATACTGGATGTATATATATCAGATGGGTTGATACTGGATGTATATATATCAGATGGGTTGATACTGGATGTATATATATCAGATGGGTTGATACTGGATGTATATATATCAGATGGGTTGATACTGAATGTATATATATCAGATGGGTTGATACTGGATGTATATATATCAGATGGGTTGATACTGGATGTATATATATCAGATGGGTTGATACTGGATGTATATATATCAGATGGGTTGATACTGGATGTATATATATCAGATGGGTTGATACTGGATGTATATATATCAGATGGGTTGATACTGAATGTATATATATCAGATGGGTTGATACTGAATGTATATATATCAGATGGGTTGATACTGGATGTATATATATCAGATGGGTTGATACTGGATGTATATATATCAGATGGGTTGATACTGGATGTATATATATCAGAGCTCAAACGTTACTCTTTGAGCTTGTTAACTTGACATGTAATGTGTGGTTAACCGCTCCAGGTTCATGAATCTTGAATAAAGCAACTACTTGTGAAAATAAATGACGGTCTCTGTACTTTTCCCTTTCAGTGATTTCCACGACACCACGTACTTCGGTCCTCCCTTGATGTCTAGCGGAGTAAGAGGGATGCCCGCACTACCTCGTGGAGCGGGCCGCCCACCACCAGCCAGGGGAGAGACGCATTTAACTAGGGTTTGACGCAGGGAAGTGAAAGCTGTGTTTTTACTTTAAACGGCCCCACAAACTGCTGGCAGACAGGTAGGGTTCGGGTAGAGAGCCAGTCGATTACCCCGTACGTAATCAAGAGGTCAGAATGACTGTAACAACCAAACACTCTATGAACTCTCTCTAGACTCTCAACGTAAACCAAGGGCCGTGGTCAGACACGACGCCTCTGGAATCTAATAGCGCCAGAAGACATGGATGAAAATGCCTGAGCGTTTTGCAGGGCCAAGAGATCACCAGGCAGAGGAGTAATATTTGGAGAACTTATCCACAATGTAGATTGGTAACGTTGTGGTCTCAGGGGAGATGTAGATTGGTAACGTTGTGGTCTCAGGGGAGATGTAGATTGGTAACGTTGTGGTCTCAGGGGAGATGTAGATTGGTAACGTTGTGGTCTCAGGGGAGATGTAGATTGGTAACGTTGTGGTCTCAGGGGAGATGTAGACAGGGATGGTTGGTTGTGGGCGAGCCCTGGTGATCGGGTCTGTTGATGGTCGCAGAATGGTAGTTACATTTAACTAACAAGTTAAATCATAGTTAATCGTAGGTAGGAAATGTAATACTAGAATTGAGAGGAACATAACAACAAGAGCTAAGCTAGGGTAGGGAAGACTGTGGTCATGGAAGATGTACTGGATGGCACACGAACATAGGCCATAACTGGTTCTCACAAACAGTCAAAATGAAGAACACCTCACAAAGAAACAAACAGTTGGAACTAAAGTACATAAGGTGGTGATGAAACCAGGTAAGTAATCAACACAGGTAAAATCAATGGACAAAAATGAAAGACAGAGCTATGTTGAAAACACAACAAAACAGAATGGTTATGGTTGACTAAGAAAACAAATACAGAACTGAAATTTAAAACACAATTTATTTATTTTAATTTTTTTATTTATCCTTTATTTAACCAGGAAAAGCCCATTGAGATTAAAAATCTCTTTTGCAAGGGAGACCTGGCCAAGATAGGCAGCAAAGTTACATCACATCATTACATACAAAGACACACAAATGAAAACCAATTATGCACTTACAAAGAAATCTCAATAAAAACATTGACATGAGAGTGATTCCAACTCAAAACATCTGATTCTCAACTTAAAAACACTCAAAGGAATCAATTTACTAAGTTTTAAATTGTTCTGCAGCAAATTCCATGTAATGGGAGCAGAATAAACAAAGGCCCTTTTACCCAGCTGAGTACTGACATGTGGGACAGAAAGCAAGACAACAGACTGAGAACGGAGAGAGTAATGACCAGCACTTTATTTCATAAGAAGTGAACATAAATAGGATGGGAGCACATCCAGAATAGCCTTATATATAAATGTATACCAATGACAAAGCCTCCATGTGGCCAGAGCAGACCACTCTACACGAGAATACAGCTCACAATGGTGGGTGCGAGCTTTACAATTAGTAATAAATCTCAGCGATGCATGATAGGCTGCACCAATCATGTGAAGGCATTGAGCAGATTAATGCATATATAATATATCACCGTAATCCAATAACAATAAATAAAAGGGAAAACAAAACCATCAAATTTTTGATTTAGATTAGACATGAAAACAAAACGGGTACAAGCGGCTGAAATGGGTTTTCTCAGAAAGGTGGCTGGCCTCTCCCTTAGGGATAGGGTGAGAAGCTCAGTCATCCGAGAGGAACTCGGAGTAGAGCCGCTGCTCCTTTGCATAGAAAGGAGCCAGTTGAGGTGGTTCGGGCATTTAGTACGAATGCCACCTGGGCGCCTCCCTAGAGAGGTGTTCCAGGCACGTCCAGCTGGGAGGAGACCTCGGGGAAGACCCAGGACTAGGTGGAGAGATTATATCTCCACACTGGCCTGGGAACGCCTCATGATTCCCCAGTCAGAGCTGGCTAATGTTGCCCGGGAAAGGGAAGTTTGGGGTCCCCTGCTAGAGCTGCTACCCCCGCGACCCGACCCCGGATAAGCGGTTGAAGATGAGATGAGATGAAAACAAAACCATGCATGCTCAGACAGACCCAGACTCTAACTTAAATCCTTCTTCCCAAATGGCACCAATACTGTATATTCTCTGTATTGTTGTATTGAAACAGGGGTCATCATCAAAACCTTTCAATATAATATGAATATAAATATATTTATACTGGGCATTATTTCTGATCAATTTGACCCGTTCCTGACATTATTTGTCAATCAAATGTATTTTTGAATGCCCTTCTCACATAAGCCGTTGTCACAAAATGCTTTAATAAAAATCAAATTTTTCCAATGAGAAATGTTCATTCAGTTGAAGTTGCATGCAACATAATGTATTGAGTAATAAAATGTCACATTTTGAAACCAGTTCCACGAAAGTCCAAGTGCCTGCTGTAAGGAATCAACCATGTTCTTTTAATGTCTTGTCTTGTGCTGCATTTCCCTATTTTCTGTTGGTTTGTTGTTAGCAGTAGTTCCTGTGTCTTTAGTTCCCATTTGCTTCACCTCTGTCTTGTTATGTATTGTCACGTAAGTAGTGAGTTGTGTTTTACACGGTGGCTTTAGGGTGATGCACTTCCTGTTTGTGTCTTGTTTTGCTATTGCTCACGGCTGGAGGGAATTAGCAATTATGTGGGTATTTAAGGTTCTAGGGAGTGTCCCTGGGTTTAGGTTATTATATCGAAGTCACAGAGAAATGGTGACTGTTTGTATGTAGGAGTAGTATTGCATGAATTAGTAAGTCGCTTAGTCGCATTATATTTTCATTCACAGTGATTGTTTTATGTGGTTTAAATATAAATAAACACCATGAACGGATAGATGCTGGCTCTGCATCTCACTCCTCTACACTACACCTTGGATCGTTACATTTACACTGTATATGTCAGTTGTTTTGTGCGCCCATTGTGAAAGCATTGTTATGTGGGTTTTTAATGCAATCAGCAAGTACAATCCTGTACTTATTGACCAGACATTTGGACAGTTCTGTTGTGTCTTTACTGTGTATGGTCATGACAATTCTATCACCTGTAGCAAGGTGTATAACCAAATCATTAGAGGGGGTTCCACTAATCAGAAGGCTTTAAACCATGTTATTATAATAGCCATATGACACAGTGCTCTACTATACTGTAGGTGTCTGTGTGCATGTGTACTCATGTTGTTATTATAATAGCCATATGACACAGTGCTCTACTATACTGTAGGTGTCTGTGTGCATGTGTACACATGTTGTTATTATAATAGCCATATGACACAGTGCTCTACTATACTGTAGGTGTCTGTGTGCATGTGTACTCATGTTGTTATTATAATAGCCATATGACACAGTGCTCTACTATACTGTAGGTGTCTGTGTGCATGTGTACTCATGTTGTTATTATAATAGCCATATGACACAGTGCTCTACTATACTGTAGGTGTCTGTGTGCATGTGTACACATGTTGTTATTATAATAGCCATATGACACAGTGCTCTACTATACTGTAGGTGTCTGTGTGCATGTGTACACATGTTGTTATTATAATAGCCATATGACACAGTGCTCTACTATACTGTAGGTGTCTGTGTGCATGTGTACACATGTTGTTATTATAATAGCCATATGACACAGTGCTCTACTATACTGTAGGTGTCTGTGTGCATGTGTACACATGTTGTTATTATAATAGCCATATGACACAGTGCTCTACTATACTGTAGGTGTCTGTGTGCATGTGTACACATGTTGTTATTATAATAGCCATATGACACAGTGCTCTACTATACTGTAGGTGTCTGTGTGCATGTGTACACATGTTGTTATTATAATAGCCATATGACACAGTGCTCTACTATACTGTAGGTGTCTGTGTGCATGTGTACACATGTTGTTATTATAATAGCCATATGACACAGTGCTCTACTATACTGTAGGTGTCTGTGTGCATGTGTACACATGTTGTTATTATAATAGCCATATGACACAGTGCTCTACTATACTGTAGGTGTCTGTGTGCATGTGTACACATGTTGTTATTATAATAGCCATATGACACAGTGCTCTACTATACTGTAGGTGTCTGTGTGCATGTGTACTCATGTTGTTATTATAATAGCCATATGACACAGTGCTCTACTATACTGTAGGTGTCTGTGTGCATGTGTACACATGTTGTTATTATAATAGCCATATGACACAGTGCTCTACTATACTGTAGGTGTCTGTGTGCATGTGTACACATGTTGTTATTATAATAGCCATATGACACAGTGCTCTACTATACTGTAGGTGTCTGTGTGCATGTGTACACATGTTGTTATTATAATAGCCATATGACACAGTGCTCTACTATACTGTAGGTGTCTGTGTGCATGTGTACACATGTTGTTATTATAATAGCCATATGACACAGTGCTCTACTATACTGTAGGTGTCTGTGTGCATGTGTACTCATGTTGTTATTATAATAGCCATATGACACAGTGCTCTACTATACTGTAGGTGTCTGTGTGCATGTGTACACATGTTGTTATTATAATAGCCATATGACACAGTGCTCTACTATACTGTAGGTGTCTGTGTGCATGTGTACACATGTTGTTATTATAATAGCCATATGACACAGTGCTCTACTATACTGTAGGTGTCTGTGTGCATGTGTACACATGTTGTTATTATAATAGCCATATGACACAGTGCTCTACTATACTGTAGGTGTCTGTGTGCATGTGTACTCATGTTGTTATTATAATAGCCATATGACACAGTGCTCTACTATACTGTAGGTGTCTGTGTGCATGTGTACACATGTTGTTATTATAATAGCCATATGACACAGTGCTCTACTATACTGTAGGTGTCTGTGTGCATGTGTACACATGTTGTTATTATAATAGCCATATGACACAGTGCTCTACTATACTGTAGGTGTCTGTGTGCATGTGTACACATGTTGTTATTATAATAGCCATATGACACAGTGCTCTACTATACTGTAGGTGTCTGTGTGCATGTGTACACATGTTGTTATTATAATAGCCATATGACACAGTGCTCTACTATACTGTAGGTGTCTGTGTGCATGTGTACACATGTTGTTATTATAATAGCCATATGACACAGTGCTCTACTATACTGTAGGTGTCTGTGTGCATGTGTACACATGTTGTTATTATAATAGCCATATGACACAGTGCTCTACTATACTGTAGGTGTCTGTGTGCATGTGTACACATGTTGTTATTATAATAGCCATATGACACAGTGCTCTACTATACTGTAGGTGTCTGTGTGCATGTGTACACATGTTGTTATTATAATAGCCATATGACACAGTGCTCTACTATACTGTAGGTGTCTGTGTGCATGTGTACACATGTTGTTATTATAATAGCCATATGACACAGTGCTCTACTATACTGTAGGTGTCTGTGTGCATGTGTACACATGTTGTTATTATAATAGCCATATGACACAGTGCTCTACTATACTGTAGGTGTCTGTGTGCATGTGTACTCATGTTGTTATTATAATAGCCATATGACACAGTGCTCTACTATACTGTAGGTGTCTGTGCATGTGTACTCATGTTGTTATTATAATAGCCATATGACACAGTGCTCTACTATACTGTAGGTGTCTGTGTGCATGTGTACTCATGTTGTTATTATAATAGCCATATGACACAGTGCTCTACTATACTGTAGGTGTCTGTGTGCATGTGTACTCATGTTGTTATTATAATAGCCATATGACACAGTGCTCTACTATACTGTAGGTGTCTGTGTGCATGTGTACTCATGTTGTTATTATAATAGCCATATGACACAGTGCTCTACTATACTGTAGGTGTCTGTGTGCATGTGTACACATGTTGTTATTATAATAGCCATATGACACAGTGCTCTACTATACTGTAGGTGTCTGTGTGCATGTGTACACATGTTGTTATTATAATAGCCATATGACACAGTGCTCTACTATACTGTAGGTGTCTGTGTGCATGTGTACACATGTTGTTATTATAATAGCCATATGACACAGTGCTCTACTATACTGTAGGTGTCTGTGTGCATGTGTACACATGTTGTTATTATAATAGCCATATGACACAGTGCTCTACTATACTGTAGGTGTCTGTGTGCATGTGTACACATGTTGTTATTATAATAGCCATATGACACAGTGCTCTACTATACTGTAGGTGTCTGTGTGCATGTGTACACATGTTGTTATTATAATAGCCATATGACACAGTGCTCTACTATACTGTAGGTGTCTGTGTGCATGTGTACACATGTTGTTATTATAATAGCCATATGACACAGTGCTCTACTATACTGTAGGTGTCTGTGTGCATGTGTACTCATGTTGTTATTATAATAGCCATATGACACAGTGCTCTACTATACTGTAGGTGTCTGTGTGCATGTGTACTCATGTTGTTATTATAATAGCCATATGACACAGTGCTCTACTATACTGTAGGTGTCTGTGTGCATGTGTACACATGTTGTTATTATAATAGCCATATGACACAGTGCTCTACTATACTGTAGGTGTCTGTGTGCATGTGTACACATGTTGTTATTATAATAGCCATATGACACAGTGCTCTACTATACTGTAGGTGTCTGTGTGCATGTACACATGTTGTTATTATAATAGCCATATGACACAGTGCTCTACTATACTGTAGGTGTCTGTGTGCATGTGTACACATGTTGTTATTATAATAGCCATATGACACAGTGCTCTACTATACTGTAGGTGTCTGTGTGCATGTGTACACATGTTGTTATTATAATAGCCATATGACACAGTGCTCTACTATACTGTAGGTGTCTGTGTGCATGTGTACACATGTTGTTATTATAATAGCCATATGACACAGTGCTCTACTATACTGTAGGTGTCTGTGTGCATGTGTACACATGTTGTTATTATAATCGCCATATGACACAGTGCTCTACTATACTGTAGGTGTCTGTGTGCATGTGTACTCATGTTGTTATTATAATAGCCATATGACACAGTGCTCTACTATACTGTAGGTGTCTGTGTGCATGTGTACACATGTTGTTATTATAATAGCCATATGACACAGTGCTCTACTATACTGTAGGTGTCTGTGTGCATGTGTACACATGTTGTTATTATAATAGCCATATGACACAGTGCTCTACTATACTGTAGGTGTCTGTGTGCATGTGTACACATGTTGTTATTATAATAGCCATATGACACAGTGCTCTACTATACTGTAGGTGTCTGTGTGCATGTGTACACATGTTGTTATTATAATAGCCATATGACACAGTGCTCTACTATACTGTAGGTGTCTGTGTGCATGTGTACTCATGTTGTTATTATAATAGCCATATGACACAGTGCTCTACTATACTGTAGGTGTCTGTGTGCATGTGTACACATGTTGTTATTATAATAGCCATATGACACAGTGCTCTACTATACTGTAGGTGTCTGTGTGCATGTGTACACATGTTGCTGCCCTCATATTTGTGATGACTAGTGGAACTAGTCATCCCCTTTTCGTTCTTTTTGTGTTGTGCTCACCTTTCCTTTAGGTTAGTTTAGGTACATATGCACATCTGGGTTGAGTTAGTTTAATTAGGATGTGTATTAAAGTCACTGGGTGTGGTTGCACTGAGCTGAGCACAGTTTCTATGTTACACTGATCTTTAGGTTTGTGGTAGTTATTGGTTTGACCGCCCTGTTTAGAGTTTGTGATGGTAAGATACTTGATAGCGCACTTTTATTTATTCAGTGTATGTTTTTCGTTCAGTGTTTTTGTATTTGGTTTCCCTCGTTGTTGGATGGGAATAAAATACCACAAACGTATTTACGCCTCTGCCTTTGGCTCTCCACTGCACTTCACCATTGACTCGTGACAATACTGCTTAAAATCTGTAGTGAGGACATTTAGCACGTGTGTTTTTGGTATTGTGTGTGAAGTAAAGTAAAGGGAAATATATTCCAGAATGTCTTTGCATTTGCGTCCTCTTCCTTCTAGCATTATGACAGAATATGTTTTTTACAGATTTGTACAATCACTTTGCTTCTATTTTCAGAACCTTGATGTCATTTTTAAAAACTATAGACACAAAACTGTTATCTCTTCTAACACAGGCTGTCTAATGTTCAAAACATTGCATTGTGCATTCACATCTTTAAAGAAATCTTGCACTTGCACAATCATTTGTTCCAAAAACAAGTTTACTGTAAAATACCATTGAAACAAGAGAAACAAAACAGGAGTGATTACTGTACTTCTACATTGTCATCAACTGTGTTGTGGATTTGGCCACAGGTTCTCACTACATCACAATGGATACAGGGTGGTAAATGGAGAGGGAGATTATGGGGTTAAATACAGGGAGATTATGGGGTTAAATACAGGGTGGTAAATGGAGAGGGAGATTATAGGGTTAAATACAGGGAGATTATGGGGTTAAATACAGGGTGGTAAATGGAGAGGGAGATTATGGGGTTAAATACAGGGAGATTATGGGGTTAAATACAGGGTGGTAAATGGAGAGGGAGATTATGGGGTTAAATACAGGGAGATTATGGGGTTAAATACAGGGTGGTAAATGGAGAGGGAGATTATGGGGTTAAATACAGGGTGGTAAATGGAGAGGGAGATTATGGGGTTAAATACAGGGAGATTATGGGGTTAAATACAGGGTGGTAAATGGAGAGGGAGATTATGGGGTTAAATACAGGGAGATTATGGGGTTAAATACAGGGTGGTAAATGGAGAGGGAGATTATGGGGTTAAATACAGGGTGGTGAATGGAGAGGGAGATTATGGGGTTAAATACAGGGAGATTATGGGGTTAAATACAGGGTGGTAAATGGTTAAATACAGGGTGGTGAAGAGGGAGATTATGGGGTTAAATACAGGGATTATGGGGTTAAATACAGGGTGGTAAATGGAGAGGAGATTATGGGGTTAAATACAGGGAGATTATGGGGTTAAATACAGGGTGGTAAATGGAGGGAGATTATGGGGTTAAATACAGGGAGATTATGGGGTTAAATACAGGGTGGTAAATGGAGAGGGAGATTATGGGGTTAAATACAGGGAGATTATGGGGTTAAATACAGGGTGGTAAATGGAGAGGAGATTATGGGGTTAAATACAGGAGATTATGGGGTTAAATACAGGGTGGTAAATGGAGAGGAGATTATGGGGGGAGATTATGGGGTTAAATACAGGAGGTGGGGTTAAAAAGGGTGGTAAATGGAGAGGGAGATTATGGGGTTAAATACAGGGAGATTATGGGGTTAAATACAGGGTGGTAAATGGAGAGGGAGATTATGGGGTTAAATACAGGAGATTATGGGGTTAAATACAGGGTGGTAAATGGAGAGGAGATTATGGGGTTAAATACAGGAGATTATGGGGTTAAATACAGGGTGGTAAATGGAGAGGAGATGGGGTTAAATACAGGAGATTATGGGGTTAAATACAGGGTGGTAAATGGAGAGGAGATTATGGGGTTAAATACAGGAGATTATGGGGTTAAATACAGGGTGGTAAATGGAGATTATGGGGTTAAATACAGGGAGATTATGGGGTTAAATACAGGGTGGTAAATGGAGAGGGAGATTATGGGGTTAAATACAGGGAGATTATGGGGTTAAATACAGGGTGGTAAATGGAGAGGAGATTATGGGGTTAAATACAGGGAGATTATGGGGTTAAATACAGGGTGGTAAATGGAGAGGAGATTATAGGGTTAAATACAGGAGGGGTTAAATACAGGGTGAGATTAGGGTTAAATACAGGGTGGTAAATGGAGAGGGAGATTATGGGGTTAAATACAGGGAGATTATGGGGTTAAATACAGGGTGGTAAATGGAGAGGGAGATTATGGGGTTAAATACAGGAGATTATGGGGTTAAATACAGGGTGGTAAATGGAGAGGGAGATTATGGGGTTAAATACAGGAGATTATGGGGTTAAATACAGGGTGGTAAATGGGAGGAGATGGGGTTAAATACAGGAGATTATGGGGTTAAATACAGGGTGGTAAATGGAGAGGGAGATTATGGGGTTAAATACAGGGAGATTATGGGGTTAAATACAGGGTGGTAAATGGAGAGGGAGATTATGGGGTTAAATACAGGAGATTATGGGGTTAAATACAGGGTGGTAAATGGAGAGGAGATTATGGGGTTAAATACAGGGAGATTATGGGGTTAAATACAGGGGTGGTAAATGGAGAGGGAGATTATGGGGTTAAATACAGGAGATTATGGGGTTAAATACAGGGTGGTAAATGGAGAGGAGATTATGGGGTTAAATACAGGAGATTATGGGGTTAAATACAGGGTGGTAAATGGAGAGGGAGATTATGGGGTTAAATACAGGAGATTATGGGGTTAAATACAGGGTGGTAAATGGAGGGAGATTATGGGGTTAAATACAGGAGATTATGGGGTTAAATACAGGGTGGTAAATGGAGAGGGAGATGGGGTTAAATACAGGGAGATTATGGGGTTAAATACAGGGAGATTATGGGGTTAAATACAGGGTGGTAAATGGAGAGGGAGATTATGGGGTTAAATACAGGGAGATTATGGGGTTAAATACAGGGTGGTAAATGGAGATTAGGGAGGAGATTATGGGGTTAAATACAGGGTGGTAAATGGAGAGGGAGATTATGGGGTTAAATACAGGGAGATTATGGGGGATTATGGGGTTAAATACAGGGTGGTAAATGGAGAGGAGATTATGGGGTTAAATACAGGGTGGTGAATGGAGAGGGAGATTATGGGGTTAAATACAGGAGATTATGGGGTTAAATACAGGGTGGTAAATGGAGAGGGAGATTATGGGGTTAAATACAGGGTGGTGAATGGAGAGGAGATTATGGGGTTAAATACAGGAGATTATGGGGTTAAATACAGGGTGGTAAATGGAGAGGAGATTATGGGGTTAAATACAGGAGATTATGGGGTTAAATACAGGGTGGTAAATGGAGAGGGAGATTATGGGGTTAAATACAGGGAATGATTATGGGTTAAATACAGTGAATGGAGTTAAATACAGGGTGGTAAATGGAGAGGGAGATGGGGTTAAATGGGGTTAAATACAGGAGATTATGGGGTTAAATACAGGGTGGTAAATGGAGAGGAGATTATGGGGTTAAATACAGGGAGATTATGGGGTTAAATACAGGGTGGTAAATGGAGAGGGAGATTATGGGGTTAAATACAGGGTGATTATGGGGTTAAATACAGGGAGATTATGGGGTTAAATACAGGGTGGTGAATGGAGAGGGAGATTATGGGGTTAAATACAGGAGATTATGGGGTTAAATACAGGGTGGTAAATGGAGAGGGAGATTTATGGGGTTAAATACAGGGTGATTATGGGGTTAAATACAGGAGATTATGGGGTTAAATACAGGGTGGTGAATGGAGAGGAGATTGGGGTTAAATACAGGGTGATTATGGGGTTAAATACAGGAGTGGGGTTAAATACAGGGTGGTGAATGGAGAGGGAGATTATGGGGTTAAATACAGGGAGATTATGGGGTTAAATACAGGGTGGTGAATGGAGAGGGAGATTATGGGGTTAAATACAGGGTGGTGAATGGAGAGGGAGATTATGGGGTTAAATACAGGGTGATTATGGGGTTAAATACAGGGTGGTAAATGGAGAGGGAGATTATGGGGTTAAATACAGGGTGGTGAATGGAGAGGGAGATTATGGGGTTAAATACAGGGTGGTAAATGGAGAGGGAGATTATGGGGTTAAATACAGGGAGATTATGGGGTTAAATACTGGGTGGTGAATGGAGAGGGAGATTATGGGGTTAAATACAGGGTGGTAAATGGAGAGGGAGATTATGGGGTTAAATACAGGGTGGTAAATGGAGAGGGAGATTATGGGGTTAAATACAGGGAGATTATGGGGTTAAATACAGGGTGGTGAATGGAGAGGGAGATTATGGGGTTAAATACAGGGTGGTAAATGGAGAGGGAGATTATGGGGTTAAATACAGGGAGATTATGGGGTTAAATACAGGGTGGTAAATGGAGAGGGAGATTATGGGGTTAAATACTGGGTGGTAAATGGAGAGGGAGATTATGGGGTTAAATTCAGGGTGATTATGGGGTTAAATACAGGGTGGTGAATGGAGAGGGAGATTATGGGGTTAAATACTGGGTGGTGAATGGAGAGGGAGATTATGGGGTTAAATTCAGGGTGATTATGGGGTTAAATACAGGGTGATTATGTGGTTAAATACAGGGTGATTATGGGGTTAAATACAGGGTGATTATGGGGTTAAATACAGGGTGATTATGGGGTTAAATACAGGGTGATTATGGGGTTAAATACAGGGAGATTATGGGGTTAAATACAGGGTGATTATGGGGTTAAATACAGGGTGATTATGGGGTTAAATACAGGGTGGTAAATGGAGAGGGAGATTATGGGGTTAAATACAGGGTGGTGAATGGAGAGGGAGATTATGGGGTTAAATACAGGGAGATTATGGGGTTAAATACAGGGTGGTGAATGGAGAGGGAGATTATGGGGTTAAATACAGGGTGGTGAATGGAGAGGGAGATTATGGGGTTAAATACAGGGTGGTAAATGGAGAGGGAGATTATGGGGTTAAATACAGGGAGATTATGGGGTTAAATACAGGGTGGTAAATGGAGAGGGAGATTATGGGGTTAAATACAGGGTGGTGAATGGAGAGGAGATTATGGGGTTAAAATGGTGAATGGAGAGGGAGATTATGGGGTTAAATACAGGAGATTATGGGGTTAAATACAGGGTGGTAAATGGAGAGGAGATTATGGGGTTAAATACAGGGTGGTGAATGGAGAGGGAGATTATGGGGTTAAATACAGGGAGATTATGGGGTTAAATACTGGGTGGTGAATGGAGAGGGAGATTATGGGGTTAAATACAGGAGATTATGGGGTTAAATACAGGGTGGTGAATGGAGATGGGGTTAAATACAGGAGATTATGGGGTTAAATACAGGGTGTGAATGGAGAGGGAGATTATGGGGTTAAATACAGGAGATTATGGGGTTAAATACAGGGAGATTATGGGGTTAAATACAGGGTGGTGAATGGAGAGGGAGATTATGGGGTTAAATACTGGGAGATTATGGGGTTAAATACAGGGTGGTGAATGGAGAGGGAGATTATGGGGTTAAATACAGGGTGATTATGGGGTTAAATACAGGGTGATTATGGGGTTAAATACAGGGTGGTGAATGGAGAGGAGATTATGGGGTTAAATACAGGGAGATTATGGGGTTAAATACAGGGTGGTGAATGGAGAGGGAGATTATGGGGTTAAATACAGGGTGATTATGGGGTTAAATACAGGGAGATTATGGGGTTAAATACAGGGTGGTGAATGGAGAGGAGATTATGGGGTTAAATACAGGGTGATTATGGGGTTAAATACAGGGTGGTAAATGGAGAGGGAGATTATGGGGTTAAATACAGGGTGGTGAATGGAGAGGGAGATTATGGGGTTAAATACAGGGTGATTATGGGGTTAAATACAGGGAGATTATGGGGTTAAATACAGGGTGGTGAATGGAGAGGGAGATTATGGGGTTAAATACAGGGTGATTATGGGGTTAAATACAGGGTGGTGAATGGAGATTATGGGGTTAAATACAGGGTGATTATGGGGTTAAATACAGGGTGGTGAATGGAGAGGGAGATTATGGGGTTAAATACAGGAGATTATGGGGTTAAATACAGGGTGGTGAATGGAGAGGGAGATTATGGGGTTAAATACAGGGTGATTATGGGGTTAAATACAGGGTGGTAAATGGAGAGGGAGATTATGGGGTTAAATACAGGGTGGTGAATGGAGAGGGAGATTATGGGGTTAAATACAGGGTGGTAAATGGAGAGGGAGATTATGGGGTTAAATACAGGGAGATTATGGGGTTAAATACTGGGTGGTGAATGGAGAGGGAGATTATGGGGTTAAATACAGGGTGGTAAATGGAGAGGAGATTATGGGGTTAAATACAGGGTGGTAAATGGAGAGGGAGATTATGGGGTTAAATACAGGGAGATTATGGGGTTAAATACAGGGTGGTGAATGGAGAGGGAGATTATGGGGTTAAATACAGGGTGGTAAATGGAGAGGGAGATTATGGGGTTAAATACTGGGTGGTAAATGGAGAGGGAGATTATGGGGTTAAATTCAGGGTGATTATGGGGTTAAATACAGGGTGGTGAATGGAGAGGGAGATTATGGGGTTAAATACAGGGAGATTATGGGGTTAAATACTGGGTGGTGAATGGAGAGGGAGATTATGGGGTTAAATACAGGGTGGTAAATGGAGAGGGAGATTATGGGGTTAAATACAGGGTGGTAAATGGAGAGGAGATTATGGGGTTAAATACAGGAGATTATGGGGTTAAATACAGGGTAAATGGAGAGGGAGTGGGGAATGGAATGGAGAGGAGATTATGGGGTTAAATACAGGGTGGTAAATGGAGAGGGAGATTATGGGGTTAAATACTGGGTGGTGAATGGAGAGGGAGATTATGGGGTTAAATACAGGGAGATTTGGGGTTAAATACAGGGTGGTGAATGGAGAGGGAGATTATGGGGTTAAATACAGGGAGATTATGGGGTTAAATACAGGGTGGTGAATGGAGAGGGAGATTATGGGGTTAAATACAGGGAGATTATGGGGTTAAATACAGGGTGGTGAATGGAGAGGGAGATTATGGGGTTAAATACAGGGTGGTGAATGGAGAGGGAGATTATGGGGTTAAATACAGGGAGATTATGGGGTTAAATACAGGGTGGTGAATGGAGAGGAGAGTTAAATACAGGGTGATTATGGGGTTAAATACAGGGTGATTATGGGGTTAAATACAGGGTGTTAAATGATTATGGGGTTAAATACAGGGAGATTATGTTAAATACAGGGTTGAATGGAGAGGGAGATTATGGGGTTAAATACAGGGTGATTATGGGGTTAAATACAGGGAGATTATGGGGTTAAATACAGGGTGGTGAATGGAGAGGGAGATTATGGGGTTAAATACAGGTGATTATGGGGTTAAATACAGGAGATTATGGGGTTAAATACAGGGTGGTGAATGGAGAGGGAGATTATGGGGTTAAATACAGGGTGATTATGGGGTTAAATACAGGGTGGTAAATGGAGAGGAGATTATGGGGTTAAATACAGGGTGGTGAATGGAGAGGGAGATTATGGGGTTAAATACAGGAGATTATGGGGTTAAATACAGGAGATTATGGGGTTAAATACAGGGTGGTGAATGGAGAGGGAGATTATGGGGTTAAATACAGGGTGATTATGGGGTTAAATACAGGGTGGTGAATGGAGAGGGAGATTATGGGGTTAAATACTGGGTGGTGAATGGAGAGGGAGATTATGGGGTTAAATACAGGAGATTATGGGGTTAAATACAGGGTGGTGAATGGAGAGGAGATTATGGGGTTAAATACAGGGTGGTGAATGGAGGGAGATTATGGGGTTAAATACAGGGTGGTAAATGGAGAGGGAGATTATGGGGTTAAATACAGGAGATTATGGGGTTAAATACAGGGTGGTGAATGGAGAGGGAGATTATGGGGTTAAATACAGGGTGGTAAATGGAGAGGATACAGGAGATTATGGGGTTAAATACAGGGTGGTGAATGGAGAGGGAGATTATGGGGTTAAATACAGGAGATTATGGGGTTAAATACAGGGTGGTGAATGGAGAGGGAGATTATGGGGTTAAATACAGGGTGGTGAATGGAGAGGGAGAATGGGGTTAAATACAGGGTGATTATGGGGTTAAATACAGGGTGGTGAATGGAGAGGGAGATTATGGGGTTAAATACTGGGAGATTATGGGGTTAAATACAGGGTGGTGAATGGAGAGGGAGATTATGGGGTTAAATACAGGGTGATTATGGGGTTAAATACAGGGTGATTATGGGGTTAAATACAGGGTGGTGAATGGAGAGGGAGATTATGGGGTTAAATACAGGGAGATTATGGGGTTAAATACAGGGTGGTAAATGGAGAGGGAGATTATGGGGTTAAATACAGGGTGATTATGGGGTTAAATACAGGGAGATTATGGGGTTAAATACAGGGTGGTGAATGGAGAGGAGATTATGGGGTTAAATACAGGGTGATTATGGGGTTAAATACAGGGTGGTAAATGGAGAGGGAGATTATGGGGTTAAATACAGGTGAATGGAGAGGAGATTATGGGGTTAAATACAGGGTGATTATGGGGTTAAATACAGGGAGATTATGGGGTTAAATACAGGAGATTATGGGGTTAAATACAGGGTGATTATGGGGTTAAATACAGGGTGGTGAATGGAGAGGGAGATTATGGGGTTAAATACAGGGTGATTATGGGGTTAAATACAGGGTGGTGAATGGAGAGGAGATTATGGGGTTAAATACAGGGAGATTATGGGGTTAAATACAGGGAGATTATGGGGTTAAATACAGGGTGATTATGGGGTTAAATACAGGGTGGTAAATGGAGAGGAGATTATGGGGTTAAATACAGGGTGGTGAATGGAGAGGGAGATTATGGGGTTAAATACAGGGTGGTAAATGATTATGGGGTTAAATACAGGGAGATTATGGGGTTAAATACTGGGTGGTGAATGGAGAGGGAGATTATGGGGTTAAATACAGGGTGGTAAATGGAGAGGAGATTATGGGGTTAAATACAGGGTGGTAAATGGAGAGGGAGATTATGGGGTTAAATACAGGGAGATTATGGGGTTAAATACAGGGTGGTGAATGGGGAGGGAGATTATGGGGTTAAATACAGGGTGGTAAATGGAGAGGGAGATTATGGGGTTAAATACTGGGTGGTAAATGGAGAGGGAGATTATGGGGTTAAATTCAGGGTGATTATGGGGTTAAATACAGGGTGGTGAATGGAGAGGGAGATTATGGGGTTAAATACAGGGAGATTATGGGGTTAAATACTGGGTGGTGAATGGAGAGGGAGATTATGGGGTTAAATACAGGGTGGTAAATGGAGAGGGAGATTATGGGGTTAAATACAGGGTGGTAAATGGAGAGGGAGATTATGGGGTTAAATACAGGGAGATTATGGGGTTAAATACAGGGTGGTAAATGGAGAGGGAGATTATGGGGTTAAATACAGGGTGGTGAATGGAGAGGGAGATTATGGGGTTAAATACAGGGTGGTAAATGGAGAGGGAGATTATGGGGTTAAATACTGGGTGGTGAATGGAGAGGGAGATTATGGGGTTAAATACAGGGAGATTATGGGGTTAAATACAGGGTGGTGAATGGAGAGGGAGATTATGGGGTTAAATACAGGGAGATTATGGGGTTAAATACAGGGTGGTGAATGGAGAGGGAGATTATGGGGTTAAATACAGGGAGATTATGGGGTTAAATACAGGGTGGTGAATGGAGAGGGAGATTATGGGGTTAAATACAGGGTGGTGAATGGAGAGGGAGATTATGGGGTTAAATACTGGGAGATTATGGGGTTAAATACAGGGTGGTGAATGGAGAGGGAGATTATGGGGTTAAATACAGGGTGATTATGGGGTTAAATACAGGGTGATTATGGGGTTAAATACAGGGTGGTGAATGGAGAGGGAGATTATGGGGTTAAATACTGGGAGATTATGGGGTTAAATACAGGGTGGTGAATGGAGAGGGAGATTATGGGGTTAAATACAGGGTGATTATGGGGTTAAATACAGGGAGATTATGGGGTTAAATACAGGGTGGTGAATGGAGAGGGAGATTATGGGGTTAAATACAGGGTGATTATGGGGTTAAATACAGGGTGGTAAATGGAGAGGGAGATTATGGGGTTAAATACAGGGTGGTGAATGGAGAGGGAGATTATGGGGTTAAATACAGGGTGATTATGGGGTTAAATACAGGGAGATTATGGGGTTAAATACAGGGTGGTGAATGGAGAGGGAGATTATGGGGTTAAATACAGGGTGATTATGGGGTTAAATACAGGGTGGTGAATGGAGAGGGAGATTATGGGGTTAAATACAGGGTGATTATGGGGTTAAATACAGGGTGGTGAATGGAGAGGGAGATTATGGGGTTAAATACAGGGAGATTATGGGGTTAAATACAGGGTGGTGAATGGAGAGGGAGATTATGGGGTTAAATACAGGGTGATTATGGGGTTAAATACAGGGAGATTATGGGGTTAAATACAGGGTGATTATGGGGTTAAATACAGGGTGATTATGGGGTTAAATACAGGGTGATTATGGGGTTAAATACAGGGTGATTATGGGGTTAAATACAGGGTGATTATGGGGTTAAATACAGGGTGATTATGGGGTTAAATACAGGGTGATTATGGGGTTAAATACAGGGTGATTATGGGGTTAAATACAGGGTGATTATGGGGTTAAATACAGGGTGATTATGGGGTTAAATACAGGGTGATTATGGGGTTAAATACAGGGTGATTATGGGTTTAAATACAGGGAGATTATGGGGTTAAATACAGGGTGATTATGGGGTTAAATACAGGGTGATTATGGGGTTAAATACAGGGTGATTATGGGGTTAAATACAGGGTGATTATGGGGTTAAATACAGGGTGATTATGGGGTTAAATACAGGGTGATTATGGGGTTATATACAGGGTGATTATGGGGTTAACTTGCACCACATGAGCATGATGGAACCTGACATTGTCCCACACTATGACATAGGTCACACCTTCAGCTCTACAGACCTGATCGTGCTCATTAAGAAAGGTGACAAGGAGAGCTGCATTATATGGTCCAATATGAGGTCTGTGTCACACCACACCATCATCTGATATAGCTGCACACATGGTTACAAGGAGAGCTGCATTATATGGTCCAATATGAGGTCTGTTTCCCACCACACCATCATCTGATATGGCTGCACACATGGTTACAAGGAGAGCTGCATTATATGGTCCAATATGAGGTCTGTTTCCCACCACACCATCAACTGATATGGCTGCACACATGGTGACAAGGAGAGCTGCATTATATGGTCCAATATGAGGTCTGTGTCACACCACACCATCATCTGATATAGCTGCTCACATGGTGACAAGGAGAGCTGCATTATATGGTCCAATATGAGGTCTGTGTCACACCACACCATCTTCTGATATAGCTGCTCACATGGTTACAAGGAGAGCTGCATTATATGGTCCAATATGAGGTCTGTTTCCCACCACACCATCTTCTGATATAGCTGCACACATGGTTACAAGGAGAGCTGCATTATATGGTCCAATATGAGGTCTGTGTCACACCACACCATCATCTGATATAGCTGCACACATGGTTACAAGGAGAGCTGCATTATATGGTCCAATATGAGGTCTTTTTCCCACCACACCATCTTCTGATATAGCTGCAAACATGGTCATGTTGGCCCCACGTTGTCCAGATATTTGGATGGTTGCCCGCTGGCCAATGAAATTCTGACCTCTCCTTGTCTTGGTCAGATTAAAACCTCATCCAAATATATCAATTTGTGATGGTCTTCATCAATATCCAGCTCATCACCCTCTAAAAATACAGGTTGGAAAGAGATTTAGAGATTAGTGTACAACGTAGAATTTTTGTGACTGTTTTTACAACAACCGTCTTCAAACTGAATTTACCTGAACATACTCAGTCCTCATTTGCTTCACTCTGTCTGCATTTCGTTCCAAAGGCACACGGTGTAGTTGTTTTATTGGTACCTGGTGCCTTTCAGAATGCGTGCAATAGTCTGCAAACGTATGGATCCCACATCGTTGAAAATGTCTTCATTGTCCAAGATATGCTGGCGAATTTCTGTAAGACGAATATCATTTCTGTCCCAAACCAAATCGACCACAGCCTGCTCTTGTTGGTCAGTTAGAGTTTTGCCTCTGCCTCCACTATTTGGCCTGATCACAATTCTACAGGGAACATTAGAGTAAGAAGACACTTGGTCACATCAGCTATTCTGTGATACACATTGATATGCAGTCATTTGAGAGTAGCATAATGCATGCTGATAACCTACTGGTTCTCATTGTGGAGTCCTGATTATTGAGGCCTCGGTTGACCTTCTGAGGTTTGGTTGTATCATTGTAGCTGCCTTAGTCATTGTCATGCCATGATTTATGACATGGTCTACTACCACTGCCGAAGTTCATTGGACACTATGCTGTCGCTGGCTTGGTCCGTGGCCTTGTCCTCTACCACGTTCCCCCACACCTCTCAAACGAGGCCCACGACCACCTCTCAGAAGGGGTGCCTGTCCCCTGCCATTCCTTTGACCAACACGTCTTCCTCGTCTTCCTGCCACCACTGCTTGACCTCCATTGTGACCTGGATCACCTGCTGGCTCCATGTTACGTATCACTATGCCCTTGCAATTGGATCCCAATCAACTCTTTATATACTCATTTCACAATGTGCACTAAATCATCAGTAACGGGTTGGCTGAATTGGACAAGCAATTACAAGGGCCTGCATCTATACAGTGTAGTACTGTCAGTACTGTAAATAGTCTGAAAAGGTGGTACAGTATTTGGGACCATAGACACAGTGTATGTTGAAGCATTACAGTATGATAAAATATTAGGCTACATCCATGGATATTGTAGTCTAATTGGTTCATGCTACACGCTAATTGGTGACAATGAATTGCGTTATCTTGAAACTTTCATGATTTACTGTAAACATGAAAGATTGTTTGTCTGTTTCCATACAACTATGCATTAAGTATAATGTAGCAGTTACTTATCATATTAAGCAGTTGTATCAATTGATAGTTAGATCAAAGTAAGGAAATGAACAGACACTCATTTGAAATGTAATGTAGTGTCGTGTGAATTGCCTTTTGAAATAGTAGTACTTTGATGTTAAGATGTGTAATATTGAACAGGTGATTTTTGTTGAATGAACAAATGATCTATGTTTTATGTGTATTGTATCCAAGCAATTAAGAAAAGGGTTCGAGTTTTGAAAAATGTGCACTGTGATCATTGGTTGTGAGTTTTGTGTCTAGAGTTGTGGAAAATGACATCAAGGTTTTGAAAATAGTAACAAAGTCATTGTTAAAAACTGTCTTTCCCTCCAGATCCCTGAACACTTGTCTGGTGTCCATTAACTCTTTCTCTTCCAGTTACAGTTTGTGTGATTAAGTTCTATAAATGCAAACATTAAAACTTGAAGTAGGTTTGAACAAGGATTTGTAGCAGCTGCCTTAGATGGGGACAGGGGTGATTCTAGGGTCAGAGCTTTAGGGGTTCTGAGCACCCAATGAGCCCCACTGCCACCAACCACCCAACCACTTTACACACAAAAACAAAAATTATGTCTATTGAAAAATAACATACCGTATTTTCCGGACTATAAGTCGCACTTTTTTATAGTTTGGCTGGTCCTGCGACTTATAGTCAGGTGCGACTTATATATTAACATTAACAGAAATACAACTGAAAAAAGATGCAAACGTGCGAGTTTATTATTTCCAGCGTTCTGTAGAAAAACACCATAAACAACTCTGCACAATTGCATCGTGAAAACGGTTTGCCAAGTGCAACCAGCGGTAGAAAATATAAAACAATCTCTCAAACGTTCATCACTTTACAACTCTCTTTTTGTTCGCTCCTCTCTCAACTCTCTCTGAACTCTGACCTACGCCGGTGACTCTACTTCCGGGGCAGTGTGTAACTTTATCAAACCAAATTAAAGTTATTTCTCTGTAAATAAAATAAAACATTATCACAGTGTTTCACTTATTAAATTCTCTACATTATTATAACTATTATAACTGCATATAGTGAAGTAACTCAGTGATAATACAGTTGCGCACATTCACTCTGTCGCCATGGAGACGCATCAACAAACTTCCGCGTCAGCTACAGTAATAAAGTATGCAGCCGAAAACGGTCATCGAGCAGCAGAAAGAAAGTTTAGAGTGAGAAACTTGTGAGGGACTGGCGAAAAGCAGAGGTAACTTTAACCGCGATGAAGAAAACAAAGAAAGCTAATCGCTGGCCGAAAGCCAGATGTCCAGCGCTGGAGGAACGAGTCCACAGATGGGTGCTTGAACAACGTGCTGCCGGGAGAGGCTTGTCAACGGTGGAGTTACGTCTCCACGCCCAGGCGGTCTTGTTCATAAGTGACACAGAGGATGAATAATTCGATGGATTTAGTGATGTTGAATGACATCGGGAGTTTAGTGAACATCCTTACCGGGGAACTCGCTTGTTGGACTCGCTGGCTTGTTATGTTAATTTAACCTATTCAGACGAATGTTCTATATCCTAGTTGAAAAACGTTTTTATGTGTTACGTTAACATACCGGACACCCATTCAGCCTGTTGTTCTGTGATTAAATGTTCCAGAATAAAATGTAAAACAAATGCGACTTATTTCCGGAGCGACTTATATATGTTTTTCCTCGTCATGACGCATATTTTGACTTGAGACTTTTCCGGTGAATATACATAAAACTTATAAATGCTTATATATTTTCCCCTTATAGCATATTTTGACTGATGAGACTTATAGTCCGGTATATATGTTTTCCCTCGTCATGACCGCATATTTTGACTGATGCGACTTATAGTCCGGTGCGACTTATATATAATTTTCCCTCGTCATGACGCATATTTTGACTGATGAGACTTATAGTCCGGTGCGACTTATATGTTTTCCCTCGTCATGTCATATTTTGACTGATGCGACTTATAGTCCGGTGCGACTTATATATGTTTTTCCCTCGTCATGACGCATATTTTGACTGATGAGACTTATAGTCCGGTGCGACTTATATATGTTCTTCCCTCGTCATGACGCATATTTTGACTGATGCGACTTATAGTCCGGTGCGACTTATATATGTTTTTCCCTCGTCATGACGCATATTTTGACTGATGAGACTTATAGTCCGGTGCGACTTATATATGTTTTTCCCTCGTCATGTCATATTTTGACTGATGAGACTTATAGTCCGGTGCGACTTATATATGTTTTTCCCTCGTCATGACGCATATTTTGACTGATGAGACTTATAGTCCGGTGCGACTTATATATAATTTTCCCTCGTCATGTCATATTTTGACTGATGAGACTTATAGTCCGGTGCGACTTATATATGTTTTCCCTCGTCATGTCATATTTTGACTGATGCGACTTATAGTCCGGTGCGACTTATATATGTTTTTCCCTCGTCATGACGCATATTTTGACTGATGTGACTTATAGTCCGGTGCGACTTATATATAATTTTCCCTCGTCATGACGCATATTTTGACTGATGTGACTTATATATGTTTTTCCCTCGTCATGACGCATATTTTGACTGATGTGACTTATAGTCCGGTGCTACTTATATATGTTTTTCCCTCGTCATGACGCATATTTTGACTGATGAGACTTATAGTCCGGAGCGACTTATATATAATTTTCCCTCGTCATGACGCATATTTTGACTGATGAGACTTATAGTCCGGTGCGACTTATATATGTTTTTTCCCTCATCATGACGCATATTTTGACTGATGCGACTTATATATGTTTTTCCCCTCGTCATGACGCATATTTTGACTGATGCGACTTATAGTCCGGTGCGACTTATATATGTTTTTCCCTCGTCATTACGCATATTTTGACTGATGCGACTTATATTCCAGAGCGACTTATAGTCCGGAAAATACGATAATCATTTTAACATTGGTTCAACTCACTCAAAAATCCAGATTTTTTTTTAGATCTTTTCAGAGCACCAGCTTATTGTGAGAGTTCACACAACACATTTCTTAATATTAGCTACTGCATGTGGAATTTTACAATTACAATGTTGAAGTTTAGCTGAAAATAAAAGTTTAAATTTTTTTTTTTAAAGTTGAGTCATCTGGGGTCCGTTTCAGAAAGGAGGTTTAGTGAAAACTCTGAGTTTGTTTACACTGAGATGAGGGAAACACTGAGTTTTCTGTTTCAGAAAGGGAGGTAACTTAACCTCAGAGTCAGTTACTATGGTAACTGAGTCTGTGAACCTAACCTGGTCGGGAGCAGTTTTTCTTCAATAAACCTGGAGTTTCTCTCAGTCTCCTCCCTTTGAAGCAGCGCTCTTTCATTTCATTTTTAATTAATTCAGTCAGTATCAGGCGCATTTTAGCGCAGTGTTGTCATCTGCATGAATAAAATAGGATTGTTTTATTAACTTAGGCCTACTTAGGTGACGTTATAGATTAAAGGTTATTTTTCTCGAACATGACATGTCCTTTTGTTGCACGATCCTGCAGTTGAAGAAGCTGTAGGCCTACTTCACAGGGAGTTAAACATACGTCAGGAGATGTTGATATTGAGGAAACCCGACTAGATGTATTTTAATTTCCGGATAACTTCCTATCAGATATTGAGGAAACCCGACTAGATGTGTTTTAATTTCCAGATAACTTCCTATCAGATATTGAGGAAACCCGACTAGATGTATTTTAATTTCCAGATAACTTCCTATCAGATATTGAGGAAACCCGACTAGATGTGTTTTAATTTCCAGATAACTTCCTATCAGATATTGAGGAAACCCGACTAGATGTGTTTTAATTTCCAGATAACTTCCTATCAGATATTGAGGAAACCCGACTAGATGTGTTTTAATTTCCAGATAACTTCCTATCTGAGCGGTTTAGTTTATCTTTACAGTCTATCAGATATGTACATAACCTTACCCATCCTCATATCACTAATGTAACCCATCGTGGACATGCTATTACATCCGAGCAGATTATTTGTGTTGCATTACGTTTTTTGCAAACGTCAGTTTTAGGGCAGTATTAGTACAGCCACTGTATACAGAGCCTTTATATTTAACGTGTTTGTCGTGTTCCCTGGACACAAACCAGTGAGAGACATTAAAGAAGAGGTCCACACCATTGCATGTGAATGCAAAACCCTTTACAATGAATAGCTATTAATTATAATTCGGTTAATGACATGGTGCTGCAATATCAGACTGGTATACATTATTTTAATTTATTTTAGGATTTCCTAATGCGATTGGCTGCATTGATGGCACACAAATATAGCGTCAATACAATTCTACCAGTTTTTACCAGTAACACTTGTGATAAAATATGAGCATATGTGTATTTCGGGCATGTGTGTAGTTTCTTCTAACAGTGTGTAAAAAAACATTAGTATTAATTAAAATTATTGTGTGAATTAAAAATCAAATTAAAACACTATATTGGAACTTCGGGTTGACCCGAGCAGCAATTTATTTTTAAATACGTGTTCATAGTCGCCGTAAGCTTGCATCAGTATTTCAAGCTTGGGGTGACGTATGCGGTAGTAATGCTGGTTGCCATGGTGAATCGTAGAATCGTGGCTCCATTCATGCTGCCTTTTTATAACGGCGGTGCACGCGCGTAACTCTGAGGGAACCTACTCTGGGTTGATTGAACCAACTCAAATCAGCTGTTCTGAAACCGAAAACTCTGCGTTTTCCATCTTAGTGTAAATCAACTCCGAGGTCAGGGTTAGATTTAGAGTTTGTTAAACCACATTCTTGAAACGGACCCCAGGTATGGGGAATTGAACCAGGGTCCTACGGCTCCAAACAGGGATATCGCTATTAGAAAAAAACTGGTGATGACTGTGTGTGTGGCGGGTGGTGGGCCGGCCGTCCTGGAGTATTTTTATTTTATTTTATTAGGATCCCCATTAGCTTTTGCAACAAATGCATCCGCTATTCTTCCTGGGGTCCACATAACACATAACATGAAAACAAACAATCCTACACCGAAACAACAACAAATTCTCAAAAATACAAAATACAAGTATACATCTATACATACTCACATATGCACATATACATACACACACATATACCTCTATCTCCATCCTAAGTTAACATAAAAAAAATATTTTATTTGTTTTCTGAAACTTATAATATTTAGAATCTTAGCAATGTGGCCTGGAAGAGAGTTAGCTCTATACAACACTGTGTAATGATTGGTGTTTGCTGGCAGTATAGGCAGGACGCAAACGCAGAGTTTTCCAAAATAACACGTCTTTTAATAGTAGACGGCGGACAGGAGACAGAGACGACACTTCGTCGTAACAAAATAACAGTGGTTTAAAAATAACCAAAACCGTACCGTTCACCAGGATATGTAACTCAAGCAAACACACGTCATTCATTTACACGTAGTCCAACGCTATGATCTGCACTCGACCACTGAAACACAGCAACCTAAGTACAGTCCCTGATTGCTACAACTCGACACAGATGCGTCGGCAGCACAGGTGCATATAATGTCCTTGATTAGTCTTTCTCCGCTGACAGGGGGTGTGTCACTCTGACAAAACACGGGACAGAAAGGTCAGATTGTTACATAACCCCCCCGTTAAGGGCGCGGCTCCTGATGCGCCCCCAAAAAAAAAACAGAACCAACTCAGTGTCCGGAGGCCTGACAGGCGGAGGCGCAGTAGAAACCCGGAAGGGCGGAGACAGATCAGGAGACAGAACCGACAGATGCAGGTCAGGAGGTCGGCCCGAAGAAAGCCGGTCAGGAGGTCGTCCTGGCGGAGACGGATCAGGAGGCCAGACCGGCGGAGACGGATCAGGAGGTCTGACCGGCGGAGACTGATCAGGAGGTCTGACCGGCGGAGACGGATCAGGAGGCCAGAACAGCAGAGACGGATCAGGAGGTCTCCCCGTCGAATGCAGGTCAGGTGGCCGCGTCGGCAGAGACAGATCAGCAGATCGACCCGGCGGATGAGGGTCAGGAGGTCCACCTGGCGGAATCAGGAACGGAGATACGGACGGGGGCGGGCGAAGGGACGAATGCGGGGGCGGAGCCGAGGGCGGAGGTCGAGACGGAACACGGAACACGGACGGGCGAAGAGACAGGGACTAGGACGGGATCGAAGAGGGGGACTAGGACGGGATCGAAGAGGGGGACATGGACCGGATCAGAGACAGTGAGTGGGACGGGAACGGGGACAAAAACACAGGTGGGTAAGGAGACAGGAACAGACGCAGAGGCGGGAACTGACACAGAAACAGTAGGGACAGGTTCAGAAACAGTAGGGACAGGTTCAGAAACAGCAGGGACAGGTTCAGAAACAGTAGGGACAGGTTCAGGGACCATAAGGACAGGCTCCAAGACAATGAGGACAGACTCAGGGATGGGGACAGGCTCAGAAGGTACGGGGACAGGCTCAGAAAGGGCGGGGACAGGCTCAGAAAGGGCGGGGACAGGCTCAGAAAGGGCGGGGACAGGCTCAGAAAGGGCAGGGACAGGCTCAGAAAGGGCGGGGACAGGCTCAGAAAGGGCGGGGACAGGCTCAGAAAGGGCGGGGACAGGCTCAGAAAGGGCGGGGACAGGCTCAGAATAAACGGGAGACACAGACAGGTTAGGAGCACCAGACTCGGGCAATACATTCAGTCTGGTCTCGGGCAGGACAGACCGTTTGGTCTCAAATAGGGCAGAAAGACCGGTCTCGGGCAGAATAGGATGACCGGTCTCGGATATGCGCCCCCCCCCCCGCCGGAAAAAAATTCCGGGCAATTTCCTCCATGGACATGGGTTCTACCTTAGGGCGAGAAGTGGGTGGGGGTCGCGGTGTCTCAGCCACATTAGGCTGCGGAGTGACAGCCATCTGATGCTGCGCGACGGCAGCCCTCTTGGGCTGCGAAGGAGGTTCAAGACCCAGCCGCACAATATGCTCCCTGCTGAGCCTCTCTATTATGTCGTCCTCCTCAGAATCCTCCCAGTACTCATCTGAATCCTCCTCTTCGGACTCGGAGTACTGAAGTTCCCTCCACTCACGTAGCGCCGCGTAATCCGCCGGTGTCCACATCGGTGGCGGAGCGTACGGGTTGGGAGGGAGGGGCGGTCCACACCGAATTGCGCACCGGCGAAAGCAGGCGGGTATCTCGCGGGGCTGACGGAGCTCCGGTGAATTGCGCACCGGCCGTTCTGTAATTCTCCAGATCACACAGATGGCCAGTCCGCCGCTGGTACGCACACACAGGTAAGCACTACACAGGTACACACACTACACAGGTACGCACTACACAGGTACACACACTACACAGGTACGCACTACACAGGTACGCACTACACAGAAACGTACTACACAGGTACACACACTACACTGGTACGCACTACACAGGTACACACACTACACAGGTACGCACTACACAGGTACACACTACACAGGTACGCGCACTACACAGGTACGCACTACACAGGTACGCACTACACAGGTACGCACTACACAGGAACGCACTACACAGGTACACACACTACACAGGTACGCACTACACAGGTACACACACTACACAGGTACACACACTACACAGGTACGCACTACACAGGTACGCACTACACAGGTATGCACTACACAGGTACACACACTACACAGGTACACACACTACACAGGTACGCACAACACAGGTACACACTACACAGGAACGCACTACACAGGTATGCACTACACGGGTACGCACTACACATGTACGCATTACACAGGAACGCACTACACAGGTACACACACTACACAGGTACACACACTACACAGGTACACACTACACAGGTACGCACTACACAGGTACGCACTACACAGGTACACACACTACACAGGTACACACACTACACAGGTACACACACTACACAGGTACGCACTACACAGGTACACACACTACACAGGTACACACACTACACAGGTACGCACTACACAGGTATGCACTACACAGGTACACACACTACACAGGAACGCACTACACAGGTACACACACTGCACAGGTACGCACTACACAGGAACGCACTACACAGGTATGCACTACACAGGTACGCACTACACAGGAACGCACTACACAGGTATGCACTACACAGGTACGCACTACACAGGTACACACACTACACAAGTACGCACTACACAGGTACGCACTACACAGGTATGCACTACACAGGTACACACACTACACAGGAACGCACTACACAGGTACACACACTGCACAGGTACGCACTACACAGGAACGCACTACACAGGTATGCACTACACAGGTACGCACTACACAGGAACGCACTACACAGGTATGCACTACACAGGTACGCACTACACAGGAACGCACTACACAGGTATGCACTACACAGGTACGCACTACACAGGTATGCACTACACAGGTACACACACTACACAGGTACGCACTACACAGGAACGCACTACACAGGTATGCACTACACAGGTACGCACTACACAGGTACACAGTTTATTTGTCGCGCTGCTGTTTTTCTTTCACGCTCTAGCAGAAGGTCCTGTGCTACTCCACAGCGGCGGCGACACACTGGACTTAAATAGTCCGAAAATAAACACTTATTATAGGTGTACCACGGTGATTCAGGATACTGACTCCAGTAGTCACCGATATGGTAAAAGGTGTGACACAGCTTTGGAGCAACTTAGTTGATTGACAACACTACATAACGGGTTGTCACTCTGCGTGTGTTTCACGCTGGATGCCGTTCGTGCTGAGCGGTGCAGGTAGAGGACAAGTAGAAGAGGAGAGGATGACACCATTTGCTAAGCGGGGGTGTTTTCAATTTCATCCTTAACACATACATTTTAAACCACAAACTACGGAGTAGGTTTTGGATATTATTTAACCTTGTCAAAGGCAAACAAAAATGTTAGAATAACAACATTTCTTACTCCAAGTTTTAGGGGTGCTGAGCTCCTCTTTAGGGGTGCTGAGCTCCTCTTTAGGGGTGCTGAGCTCCTCTTTAGGGGTGCTGAGCTCCTCTTAAGGGGTGCTGAGCTCCTTTTTAGGGGTGCTGAGCTCCTCTTTAGGGGTGCTGAGCTCCTTTTTAGGGGTGCTGAGCTCCTTTTTAGGGGTGCTGAGCTCCTCTTAAGGGGTGCTGAGCTCCTTTTTAGGGGTGCTGAGCTCCTCTTTAGGGGTGCTGAGCTCCTTTTAGGGTGCTGAGCTCCTTTTTAGGGGTGCTGAGCTCCTTTTTAGGGGTGCTGAGCTCCTCTTAAGGGGTGCTGAGCTCCTTTTTAGGGGTGCTGAGCTCCTTTTTAGGGGTGCTGAGCTCCTTTTTAGGGGTGCTGAAGCCTCGCCCTTGGATGGGGATGTGATTTTTACTTCATAGAGATTGAGAAAATATGCAATTGAGAAATGTTTTATAATGAGGATACCTTTCAGGTTAATGCATTACAGATTAGGTTAGGGATACGTCTGGACTAGGGAATAGGAAGCATGGATATCTGGGTTAGGGTTCGAGCTAGGAGATAGGAAATAGGAAACATGGATATAGGTTAGGGATACGTTTGGACTAGGGAATAGGAAGCATGTATATAGGTTAGGGTTCGAGATAGGAAACATGTATATAGGTTAGGGTTCAGCTAGGAGATAGGAAACATGGATATAGGTTAGGTTCAGGTAAGGGAATAGGAAGCATGTATATAGGTTAGGGTTAGGTTCAGCTAGGAGATAGGAAGCATGGATATAGGTTAGGGTTAGGTTCAGCTAAGGGAATAGGAAGCATAGATATAGGTTAGGGTTCAGCTAAGGGAATAGGAAGCATGGATATAGGTTAGGGTTCGAGATAGGAAGCATGGATATAGGTTAGGGTTAGGTTCAGCTAAGGGAATAGGAAGCATGTATATAGGTTAGGGTTCAGCTAAGGGAATAGGAAGCATAGATATAGGTTAGGTTCAGCTAAGGGAATAGGAAGCATAGATATAGGTTAGGGTTCAGCTAAGGGAATAGGAAGCATAGATATAGGTTAGGGTTCAGCTAAGGGAATAGGAAGCATAGATATAGGTTAGGGTTCAGCTAAGGGAATAGGAAGCATGGATATAGGTTAGGGTTCAGGTAAGGGAATAGGAAGCATGGATATAGGTTAGGGTTCAGGTAAGGGAATAGGAAGCATGGATATAGGTTAGGGTTCAGCTAAGGGAATAGGAAGCATAGATATAGGTTAGGTTCAGCTAAGGGAATAGGAAGCATAGATATAGGTTAGGGTTCAGCTAAGGGAATAGGAAGCATGGATATAGGTTAGGTTCAGGTAAGGGAATAGGAAGCATAGATGTAGGTTAGGGTTCAGGTAAGGGAATAGGAAGCATAGATATAGGTTAGGTTCAGGTAAGGGAATAGGAAGCATGGATATAGGTTAGGGTTCAGCTAAGGGAATAGGAAGCATAGATATAGGTTAGGGTTCAGCTAAGGGAATAGGAAGCATAGATATAGGTTAGGTTCAGGTAAGGGAATAGGAAGCATGGATATAGGTTAGGGTTCAGGTAAGGGAATAGGAAGCATGGATATAGGTTAGGTTCAGGTAAGGGAATAGGAAGCATAGATATAGGTTAGGGTTAGGTTCAGGTAAGGGAATAGGAAGCATAGATATAGGTTAGGGTTAGCTAAGGGAATAGGAAGCATGGATATAGGTTAGGGTTCAGGTAAGGGAATAGGAAGCATAGATATAGGTTAGGTTCAGGTAAGGGAATAGGAAGCATGGATATAGGTTAGGGTTCAGCTAAGGGAATAGGAAGCATAGATATAGGTTAGGGTTCAGCTAAGGGAATAGGAAGCATAGATATAGGTTAGGGTTCAGCTAAGGGAATAGGAAGCATGGATATAGGTTAGGGTTCAGCTAAGGGAATAGGAAGCATAGATATAGGTTAGGGTTCAGCTAAGGGAATAGGAAGCATAGATATAGGTTAGGGTTCAGCTAAGGGAATAGGAAGCATGGATATAGGTTAGGTTCAGGTAAGGGAATAGGAAGCATGGATATAGGTTAGGGTTCAGGTAAGGGAATAGGAAGCATGGATATAGGTTAGGTTCAGGTAAGGGAATAGGAAGCATAGATATAGGTTAGGGTTCAGCTAAGGGAATAGGAAGCATAGATATAGGTTAGGGTTCAGCTAAGGGAATAGGAAGCATGGATATAGGTTAGGGTTAGGTAAGGGAATAGGAAGCATGGATATAGGTTAGGGTTAGGTAAGGGAATAGGAAGCATGGATATAGGTTAGGGTTCAGGTAAGGGAATAGGTGTCACGAGTGGTGAGGGTTTTGTTTCTACACGGGACTATTAGGGTGGTGCACGCTTCACATGGCTTTTGTTTACTGTCTGTACTCAGCTGTTAGTTATTAGTGTCATTAGTTGGGCTATAAAGGGTTGCTAGCAAGTTACCACGTTGCTTAGCATTGTTTCAAGTCACAGTTGTATTAGAGGTGAGTGTATGTGTATATATCTATTGCGGTTGTTTGAATGTATTCGCTTTAGTCGCTATATGTGCATTTTCATTTCATGCAATCAGCTGGTGTCTTCACCGTTCTCGGTTTGTTTTATGTTTGTATTTAATAACCGGATTATCTGGCTCTGCATTTGGCTTACGACACCTTGGACAAGCCGTGACAGAATGCTAAGCCGAGAAGATAGCCAGCGAGGGACAGGGTCTGTTTTTGGCCCATCCTCCATGCCTTTTGTGTTTGGGGGCTGCAGCAGCGCGTGGGGGGGGATACTGTGTGTTTCGGTGTGTGTTTCAGTTAGTTTCGTGTTTGCCTGTCTTTAAATAAAGAAAGCTCTGCGCCTGTGTCCTGTTTCCTGCCTGGAGCCTAAGCGTTACACACTGCCTCTGCAACACAGACCTCTGCATCCATAACTCTGTATCGAAGAAATAAACTTTTGTTCACTTTTCACTAGTATCACGTGTCCAGTTCTGTATCTCACAGAACCCTGACACACATGGATAAAAAACAAATGTGTGTGTTCTTAATATAATTTGGGCATGTGGCAATCTGCAAACCCAACAGAAATAGCTTGCATTTCACAATTGAAAGTGTTTGTGTGTGTGTGCGCACAAAACCTGTTAAAGGGAGGGGTGTACGTTTGTATGATTTAAAATGTATTATAATTGATGTCGTAAATCTTCCTCAGGAATATTTCTCTAGAACCAATGACAACAACTCATCAACCAAACATTTAGACAGCTCAATTGCATCTACCTGTTGAACTACATAACTGAGCACAGAAGGTAACATAACTAGGGTTAGGTTTAGCCTTAAGGTTTAGGAGTTTGGTTAAGGTTAGGCTATTAAGGTTAGGGGAAGAGTTATTGTCACGAGTGATGAGGGTTTTGTTGCTATACGGGACTGTTATGGTGGTGCACGGTTCTGTCATGGGTTTTTGTTTATGTTCTGTTCACAGCAGTTAGCGTTTAGTCATTAGTTGAGCTATAAAGGGTTGCTAGCAAGTATTTAGCTTTGCTTAGCATTGTTTAACGTCACGTTGGTATTTGAGGTGAGTGTGGATATACATATAGCTGTTGTTATTGAACATATTTGTATAAGTCACGAAATGCGATTATTGGTCTCATTTCAACAGTTTAGCATTTTCACCATTTACGGTTTGTTTTACTTTCTTGTATTACATGGCTCTGCAAATGGCTTTCAACTGCACTACACCCTACGGCCGTGACAGTAATGATTAGACATTAGGTCAAATCTTTATTTTAAATGGCACATAATTACTGATCCCAACCTTTAATAGTAAATCCGACAGGTGCATTGTGTATAACCCAGACATACATTGCCTTCGGAAATGATTCAGAACTGTTCACTTAATCCACGTTTCCTTGTGTCATAGATTTCTTTAAAAAAAAAAATGTTTTGTTTGCATTTTGGATTGTTCACATTTTAAGAGGCAACATCTTCAGTTTGTTGTTTTTATGGTGGAAAAAACCCTCACTGTTGTTACTAAAATAACACACACTTAAAAAACCTTTAGTATAAATCATTGAAATACATAATGAATAACCCATTTATTCTGTCATGAATTGGTTATTTGGATGGATGGGGATATATGTTAAGTAGTTCAGAAGACATTTTCCCTACAATATGATTATGATGATGATCTGGAAAATGAGCTTGGCAGCTTATGCATCCTCTTTACTGACTATAAAAAAATCTGTACATTATATAAACAGTGCAGTTGAGCCAAAAAAGGTCTCAGAAAATGTACTGTCCCGTATGTGTACCCCATCTCAGCAAAAACTGAGGCATGATAGTGATTCTTTTTAAGGTTGCATGGTTTAACAGCTACCTGACAAACAGAAGACAATGTTTTCAGTTTGACATAAGACATCTGATATGATAACAGTCCAGAAGCGTGTGCCGCAGGGCTCAGTGCTAGAACCACTGTTGTTCACTCTCTATTAGCACTGATGACAAAACATTATGACCACTCATATGTTGAGCGAAATAATGTTGATCACTTCCTAACAAGGTCAAATGTCTTTTAGGGTGCTCCCAGTCAGCAGTGGTGCTTATGGCCGTGGTCCGAGGAAGGGCTAACCACAAACCGGTTACATGGTGTTGCGTGCCTAAGGCCTATCGATATGTAAAGGCAACAAAGGTTATACCATCTGGTCCTAACTGACAGAAGATCTACAGTGGCAGAAGTCACAGAAAATGGTCCTTAGGGGATGAATGTATCACAACACACAGTGCCTCGCCACCCTGCTATGTATGGGACTGCGTAGCCACAGGGCAGTCAGAGTGCCCATGATGACCCGTGTCAAAAGTGCCTACAATGGACGCGCTAGGGTTAGAGTGCCTACAATGGACGCGCTAGGGTTAGAACTGATACTTGCATTGGAAGAAGGTCCTATGTTGTCTTACATTCATGGATGGCCATGTGCGTGTGTTACATGTGATGTGATGGTGCCAGGATGCAGGTAAAACAACAAGACGATGGAGGGAATGGGATGCTTTGGGCATTGTTCTGCTGGGAGACACCGGGTCTGGGCATGTATGTTGACGACAGACCAGGTACATCCCTTCATGGCAATTGTATTCCCTGATGGCAGTGGCCTTCTGCACACTGCACACCTTTTTCAGGAATGGTTTAAGGGACTTAATAAGAAGTTAAAGGTGTTGCCCTGGTCTTTAAATTCGCCAGATGTCAATCTAAGTAAGCATCTGTGAGATGTGATGTACAACCAAATCTGATTCAACTTACAGGACGTAAAGGATCTACTACTAAAGACTTTGTGCCAGATACCACATGACACCTTTTGGGGTCTTGTAGAGTCCATGCCTCTGTGGGTTGGAACGGTTGACGGGGTGACGCGGAGGACATGGTGGTCATTATGTTTTAGCCCATCAGTGTAAATTATGTTGGTTAGCATGTGCCAAATGCTAGTTTGTGTTTTCTGCAGTAATTTATTGTAATGCAGCTACAATCAAGGATTTAAAAGATTTGTCATCTTCTTTTAATATTGTTCATGCTCAGCTCTGTCAACTGACGGTACTTTTAAATGCTAAGACAAAGCAAACTCCTTTTACGAAGGTCAAAACTGTCAAATCTCCAACTACACCGGCACACCCTCATGGCGCTCAACGGTTTTAGCGGTCTACGTTACCATCGCCCCCATCCATTCCCATCTTACACTCTATGTCAGGTCTTCCCCATTTACACAATATAATTTAATAGCCATATGACACCATGCTATAAATGCTTTAGGTGTCTGTATAATAAACCACCCAAACATGTTTTTTATCTGTCACAATTTGTCATAATATTGTAGTGGTGTGGAGGAACTAGGCACATGCAGATAATATTCTTCGATATTTGAAAATAAAACAAACAAAGCAAACAGAAAAACTAGGGCCGTCAATTTATTTAAAAAAATTAACTAATTAATCGCACAATCCTGTGATTAATCGCGATTAATCGCATTTTCCCCAAATTGTTTGAAACAATGAAATAAATCAATTAACACAATGAAGTATATTTGAAATACATTATTTTATGATAGTCTCTCCTGTGAACAATACAGAATAGTCATTCTTATCAAATATAGCAACTTTATAAACAAAGTGTTGAAGTGCAAGTTATATATTTAAACCCTGAAGGTTATCAAAAATACTGGATCATCTTGGCAATAGTCCAAATGAAATAAAACATTTTCAAAAACAAAATGACAAAGTGTAAGGTGAAACCATCAATGTCAAAGATAGATTATTTTAGAACGTAAGCCTATAGGCCAAAATAATTGCACTATATGTAAAGTTGCCAGATTAATTTTAAAGATTGGTTTGGTTAGGGTCTCCATTAGAGTGACGTTCTCTGCTTTCTCCAGCAGGTTATGTCTCAAAACAATCGTTTTAGAGGGTAGATTGTATGATGGGGATCCCAATGCAATTGGAATGATTTATTTCAGTCCCTCGTCTTCTACTGTGTTTATCGGGCGGCAGTTTCTATCTATTTATCTAAAACATTGGTTAACGAGTACTTGTTTGGTCAAAAGCCCGATTTGGCGCACATTACTGCAGTAACGCGGATTGGCGGATTGCAACATCAATAATGATCGGGTGTTTCTGTCCTATATACTCTCTAGTAACGTAAATAATGACCATGTGTTCGCTTTTATATGATAAAATAAAGACGAGCTGCTTCTATGGTATTTGAATTCGGTTTAGCAAACCGAAACCGAAACTTAATAAAGTGGTGCGTTAATTGCGTTAAATTATTTTAACGCGTTAAACATTTGAAATTAACGCATCAGATTAACGCGTTAAATATCCCAGCCCTAAGAAAAACATATAATTAAAATTAAAATAAAATTCTTACTTTAGCAACAACTAAATACAAGACTGAAAGATAATAGTGACATATCCTAACAAACTAATGGCTATAATGTAAAGGCAATAGGAAGCTCTAAAATATTAAATCATGGAACTGATAATTTTTCTAATTTTGTAAACCTAGTTTTCATTTGTTTTCATGTTTAAGAACTGTTGCCTGATTTCAGGCTGTAAGACAAAAACGTGACTTTCAAAGGGGTATGATGATTTATGTGCACTGTGAATGATTTATTACATTTTTGACTGATGAATGTTGCATTTGTCACGATATCCAAGGTGTTGTGCCCACAAGCCAAATGCAGAGACAAGTAATCACATTTGTGGTGTTTTATTTAACACACAAAAAACAAACTCGTAGCACAAAAACATACACTGTATTGAAATGAAATGTGCTTACGCAAAGCGATTCAAAATACATTCGTATTACAGTAACACGCAATGACACTCACCATACCAACGTGACTTGAAACAATTCTTAGCTCAGTGCAACCACACCCAGTGACTTTTATACACCTCGTAATTAAACCAACTCAACCCAGATGTGCATATGTACCTAAACTAACCTAGAGGAAAAGGTGAGCACAACACAAAAAGAACAAGAAGTGGATGACTAGTCGCACTAGTCAACACAGCATAACACAATCATTACTTGTGTCATACCTTGTAAGCATTAAGAAAGCTTAAAATAGTATGCCTTATATGTGTCACACGTGGTGAACACTTTAATGGGGTGCACATTATGTTTTGTTATTAGCACCGAGGCTATTTAATTCAGTAGGTTGGGATGGCACATTATTCGGCATTGTATTTGGCAAAGGTTAGTTCAAGTCACATTGTTTTATTCAGGGTTCCCTAAATCAATGTTTTGATGTTCAAAGTAATGCCCTTGTATGCTCAGCTTTTATTTTCCACTACAGTGTTTAGTTGTTTTTGTTTGTATTCTGAGTTTGTTTTGATGCTGTGCTTTTAAATGTAATGGTGTGCATCTGCAAATGGCTTTTACCTACACTGCACCCTTGTTGCGTGACAATATGTGTCAGAGCTCCCTCCGAGGGCAGTCTTCCGCTACCTGCGGGCAGGCTTCGGCGGTCGCTCTCCTCAGTCTTTTAGTTAGAACTGTACCTGGGGGATATGAGCCCAGCATCCTCCGACAAGCAGAGGAAATGCGCCCTCATCACCTGCCTCACAGGGAAGGCCCTCGCATGGCCACAGAGCATTAAATAGTCTAACAGTGAGATATCGTTATCCACTTCCCCTCATTTCGCATATTTGGTGCGTATCCGAGAGGGAGATGAGTGGAAGACAGCTTTCAGCACTACAACAGGACACTATGAGTACATTGTGATGCCATACGGGTTAATGAATGCACCGTCGGTTTTCCAGTCCTTTGTGAATAATTGCTTTAGGGGCATGATCGGCCATGGCGTAGTGGTCTACATTGATGAGATCCTGGTGTATTCGACTAGGCGGGCTGACCATGTCTCCCTTGTTCGCAGAGTACTGGAGCGACTGTTGTGCATGATCTGTATGCTGAAGAGAAGAAGTGTCTGTTCTTTCAGCAAGCAGTCTCGTGTCTCGGGTTCCACATTACTCAGGGAGTGCAGATGGAGGTCGATTGCGTGCCGGCCATGCATAACTGGCCTACACCTACCATGGTAAAAGCGGTACAGCAATTTATTGGATTTGTCAACTACTACCGTAGGTGCATCCAAGGCTTTGGTAAGGTGTCAGCGCCTATTACATCTTTGTTAAAGGGTGGACTGTTTCTTATTCGCTGGTCGAATGAGGCAGATAGCGCGTTCAGTGTGTCATAAGCACTGTTTACATCTGCGCAAGTCCTGGCTTATCCCGATACATCGTTACTGTTAATAGTGGAGGTGGATGTGTCCGAGGTAAGGGATAGGTGCTGTGCTGTCCCAATGTTCCACTTCGACTATGCCCCTGTGCGTTCTACTCATGGAAACTCAGTATGGCAGAGCAGAACTATGACGTGGGCAATAGGGAGTTGTTAGCCGTAGTTAAAGCCTTGACAGAGTGGAGAAATTAGCTTGAGGGAGCCAAAACGGTACAGTTTGCAATAGGGGTGCACAATTCAGAAAATTTCACGATTCGATATCGATTTTTAGGCTCACGATTCGATTCAAAATCGATTTTCGATTCAAAAACGATTTTCGCTTAAAAAAAACGATTCACAGTATGTAAATGTAGTTTACTTTTTCCCAAGTGATTGATTGTAGTAGACATACAATTTTAAAGAAAAGAAACACAACAAATTAAATGTATTTTGATATTACTTTGTCTTCATGCAAAAATAAAAACTTTTGCCACTAATTGCAACTCATTTCAGGACAATAGTAACACGGCACTAGAAAAAAAAAATAATAATAAAAAAATAATAATAAATATGAATCGATTTTTTGAATTCTATGAATCGATTCTGAATCGGCAAAGCTTGAATCGCGTTCGAATGTGAATCGATTTTTCCGCACACCCCTAGTTTGCAATGTCCGGCTGAAAGTTAATCCATGCGCGTAGTTCGTCCATTTTATTGTCCAAGGATTGAACATTGGCAGAGTATTCGAGATCTACAGAGTATTCCGGCACGTTTGCCTCTCTTCTTTCTCCTCCGTCGGCGTGTTAGTAAACCCAACGGTGGCAGGACAAAAGAGTTCCAGCAGCTAATTTGGTAAGTGGAGAATAAGTCCGTATCCAGTAATGAGCGAACTTCCAAAAGTGCTTGTCGATCATATTGCATGAGCGACAGTGCAGCATGTACAACAATATAAACAGTAATAAACAGAAAACTATGTAACGAATGCGGAGCCATTGTCAGTGCAACCTTTCTCTTTGGCGCACCAAGCATTGACGGTCGGACAGTGCGTTGTTTTACCAGTAAATATCGGCCCGAGTCTGGCCAAGGATGTGAGGTTATACGTCTCCTCGTGTTCCATGTGCCCCCAGTGTAAGGCACCTAGACATCTTCGGGTGGGTAAGTTACATCCTTTGCCCATTCCACAACGACCATTTATCTGTGGACTTTCTAACCTGAGGTCGTACTGTCAGGACCGGCCGGGGGTGGTCGGAGTTTCTGCCATGGGCAGAGTATATTCAGAATTCCCTCCGCCACTTTTCCACTAAGATATTACCTTTCCAGTGTGTACTAGGTTACCAGCCGGTCCTGGCACTGTGCCAGCAGAGCCGGAGTTATGCATGGCTCTCCCTGTCTGTGTTTATGTTATTTTTTGCAGATTGGAGACAGGTGGAGCTGAGAGGGTCGTTTGGGTGACTGGATGCACCTGTCACTGAAACATAAAAAACTAAAAAAGTATGTTGTTTTTTGAGTTTTAGCTCATGCCAGATATTATATGTTACATTATCCTTAATTAATTGAACATTTCCACAGAATTCAGACTGTTTTCTTTTTAATGCCCTTTACCAAATATTCCTCCATGTTTCTGTTCCAGAGCAATATCCATTTAGATTTGGGTGGGTAATGTCAAGAAGTGGTTAAAGCCAACATGTGGACTCCCTTGTTTCTCGTTATCTATGTGTCGGGTTGTGACAAATGGGGGCTCGTCTGGGATGTTTTTCCTTGGCTAGTTTCTATAGTTCTAGTATTCTTCCAGAGGTCTATTTGGCCATTTGCATGCCCTGTTGTGTATGGGAGTTACACGGCCGACAACTTATCTTTTCCCCTGTTAGGTATAGCAGCAGGTTCCCACTGGGGCCAGCTTGTGCTTGTTTGTTGTTTTTGTGTGGTGATAGTGGGCAGAGCATTTGCCTAGGGAGCATATCCGTGTTTTGGGGTTGGTTAACAGCGAGCTGGTTCCTCCTTGGTATCAGCGGGGTTTAGTGCATCAATCACCCACCGTAAAGCCACTGAAGACTAGGGTGAAGTTTAGCATTAGGATTTGGGGAAACTCAAGTAAATACACATCTGCTTGTATACTGTTGGGTCAACTGTAACTTGGTCTGTAGTCAAGGTGCTCAACAGGGCAGTTCAAAGTTTGGGCTACTAGTTTGTTTGTTTAGTAGCGTTATGGCTTCAATAGATGATTATGTTACGGCTCCGTTTGTAGAATTGCTTTTGCAATTTACAAAGGAACAGCTTTAGTTGAGTGACTTCAATCATTTAGAGATTAGTGACATGCGTCTCAAGGATACAGTGAGATCTATTTGTCAGCTAATTTGCTTTGGCTGGTATTTTGAAGGCAAGGTTAAGTGACCTTGCCTTCAAAATACCAGCCAAAGCAAGGTCACTTAACCTTGCCTTCAAAATACCAGCCAAAGCAAGGTTACGTGACCCCAGTCCATTAGTAGCGGTACAGCCCGTTGTGTCTAGTGTTGGGTTGACATTTGAGAAACAAAGGGAGTTGTTGTTATAAAAGGAGAGGTTGAAACAGCAAAAAGAACTTGATTTGGAGAGGTTGAAACAGCAAAAAGAACTTGATTTGAAAAGGTTGAAACAGCAAACATAACTTGATTTGGAGAGGTTGAAACAGCAAAAATAACTTGATTTGGAGAGGTTGAAACAGCAAAAAGAACTTGATTTGGAGAGGTTGAAGCAAGATACTGAACTAGCTAAACTGCGGTTACAACAAGCGATTAGAACAACATTTTACTTTTAAGGATGACTATCCAAGCTCCCCAATGGGACGCTCTTCTCTTGGTCATCCACCGTGTTTTGATGTTGCTGGTAATCTCCAGTTGTTGCCTAAATTTACACAGAAGGATCCTGATCTATTTTTACGTTATTTGAACATGTAGCCGACTCTCAGGCTTGGCCTGATGCAGACCGCACATTAATGCTTCAATGTGTTTTGACTGGTAAAGCTCAAGAGGCTTATTCCTCTCTTACCGCTACAGGTAGTAATGATTATGTAAAGGTTAAAACTGCAGTCTTGCAAGCGTATGAATTGGTCCCTGAAGCATATCGGCAGCGTTTCAGGACGTTAAAGAGAGGACCACAAACAGACTTGTTAACTCAATTCAGTCGTTGGTGTACTGTGTCAGCCGTCACCAGTTTTAAAGATTTGTTTCACCTGGTTGTTCTTGAACAATTTAAAGATTCGGTCCCTGATCGTCTTGCTACTTACATAAATTAGCGTAAAGTACGTGCTGCATCTGAAGCTGCTGTTTTGGCAGATGAATACGTACTGACCCACAAAAGTAGTTTATGGGGGTTCCTCATGCAAGATGGGAGGCCGAGGAACAGTTCAAGTGGTTTTCGATCAGCGAAATCCTCTGGCTCTGGAAATGACTCATTTCCATCTAGACCTGAACGTTTTCACGAGGACAGAATGAGGCAAGTAAAATCTGTAACTATTGTCAAGGTAAAGGCCACTGGAAGAACGAATGTCCTGTCCTTGGTAGAAAGGTTCAGAGATTTTCCAGCACAAATTTAAAACCTGTTGCGTTAGCTGGGCCTGTTAATTATGTTAATCCTGTTAATCCGGTTTAAAAATGGTACCGATTATTTTCCATTCACCACAAATGGTTATGTTTCAGTATTAGGAAGTGAGGTGCCAGTGCCCGTAAAGATTCTAAGGGACACTGGAACCTCTGAATCCTTTGTTGTGGAGTCTGTTCTGCCTTTCTCGTCGGAGACTGATACTGTTACCAGTGTCCTGATTCGAGGGATAGGTTTAAATACTTTGTCTTTTCCGCTGCACAAACTTGAACTCCTTTCTGACCTAGTGCAAGGTGAGGTTTCACTTGGTGTGCTTCCTTTTCTGCCTTTTGATGGTGTTCATGTGATTGTGGGTAACAACTTAGCTGGTAGTCGTGTCTGGGGTGATGCTCCTCCTCGGGTGGTTTCTAAAACTCCATCCTGTGTAGAATTTATAGAAGAAAGTGTACAGATTCCCAGAGGTATTTTCTGCATGCGCTGTGACTCGTGCTATGGGCCTTGCTGACACTACAGTCAAAACAGAACCTAAACAGCACCAAGGAGGTTGATAATCTATTAGGTGGTTTACCATTGCCCATGTCCCGTGGTGATCTGGTGGTAGAGCAGTCTGCTGATCCTACCTTAAAAGGGTTATTTGATCAGGTACTTCCGGTTGAGGAGGTACGGAGTGCTGCCCAGGGTTACTATATGCAAGATCAATTGTTGGTGAGGAAGTGGACGCCTCACAGCAAAGTTTTGTGGGTGATGCTATTGTTCAGATTGTGGTTCCTTCCTTCTACGCTTCGAGAGCTGGTTTTGAAAATATCCCGTGGTGTTTCTGCCCGTGATGTCTGTCTGTGTGGTGTTTGTTTTTGCTCTGTGTGATGTCTTTCTGTCTCCCTCTGTTGGCGGTTACGTGTTGGAACTGCTCGAGCGTGTGAAGATCACACACACCTGTTTGCCATCAGCCATCGGCACTCCTATAAGAGAGGGAACCAGACTTCCAGTTCTTAATTTTTTATTCCTTTTTTCAGTTTTGATTACCTTGGTTTATTTTTGGATCGTATCGTCACACTCACCTGGAGCACCTTTTGGGATCTATCATCTGGGAGTCTGGATCGCCACTACAAGACACTACACTCCTCACATATACATGGACTGCCTTGTTTATCTTTTCTCACATTGTCACCAATAAATAATCGTTTGCTCAACTCTCGTTTGTTGTCCGGTCTGCGTTTCGATCCCCATCCAGAAAAATCTGTGACACTTAGGGGTCTGGATTACCTAAGGTCAGCATATTAATTGTAGCGGAACAAACTTTCATGCGGATGTGTAGCAGGCTAGTGTGGGCAATAACACAACATGGATACATTTGTGACACGGATGGGTAGCAGGCTAGTGTGGACAATAACACAACATGGATACATTTGGGATACGGATGGGTAGCAGGCTAGTGTGGGCAATAACACAATATGGATACATCTGGGATACGGATGGGTAGCAGGCTAGTGTGGGCAATAACACAATATGGATACATCTGGGATACGGATGGGTAGCAGGCTAGTGTGGGCAATAACACAACATGGATACATATGTGACACGGATGGGTAGCAGGCTAGTGTGGGCAATAACACAACATGGATACATCTGGGATACGGATGGGTAGCAGGCTAGTGTGGGCAATAACACAACATGGATACATCTGGGATACGGATGGGTAGCAGGCTAGTGTGGGCAATAACACAACATGGATACATCTGGGATACGGATGGGTAGCAGGCTAGTGTGGGCAATAACACAATATGGATACATCTGGGATACGGATGGGTAGCAGGCTAGTGTGGGCAATAACACAACATGGATACATATGTGACACGGATGGGTAGCAGGCTAGTGTGGGCAATAACACAACATGGATACATCTGGGATACGGATGGGTAGCAGGCTAGTGTGGGCAATAACACAACATGGATAGTTTGTGACACAGACCTCAAACGTTGTTGAGCCAGTGCCAGAGCCAAAACAGTAAAGCACAGATGGTACATTTTATCCAAAGCGCCTTACAGATCCTGCCTCACATTCACCCATTCATACACTGACGACCGCGTCTCCCATGCAAGGCGACTGCAGGCTCGCCAGGAGCAGCTGGGGTTAGGTGTCTTGCTCATGGACACCTCGACAATTTCCCAGGAGGAACCAGGGATCGAACCACCAACCTTCCAATTGATAGACAACAGACTCGAGCCACTGCCGCCCCAGTTGGCTTCATAGAGTGGCATACAGAATTGCACAATGCAAAAAAACACACACATTTGCAGAGCAGCTCATTCTCTAGACATGGCGTCAATTATGCTTGACGAGACAGAAGGCAAAATTAAAAGCGGTCCCCCTGTCAAACCACACAGTTGCGAGATGTATATGCAACATTTCAAGTGGTCCTGAGGAACAACTGATTTTTAAAAAGTTGTTCTGCATTACAAGTGGATGAAGCTACTGACAGCAATAGACTGCTTGTTCATCTCTTACAGCCGCTTTGTGAATGACGAGTCACTGTGCAAGGATTTGCTGTTTTGCAAATACATAAAAAATAGAGCCACAGCTGATGAGATCATGGACAGTTACCTCAAAGAACATGACCTTAAATGGGAAAACTGTGTGGGGTTTTGCTCTGATTGCGCACAGACCATGGCTGGGTCAAGAAACATGCTGCAGGCCCTAATAAAGAGCTTGCGCCAGATGCACACTGGACACACTGTGTCATTCACAAGCGCTCGCGTCAAGGCAGTTCTGAACTAAATGAGGTTTTGACAGAAGTTGTGAGCATGGTTAATTTGATCAAAACTCGACCCCTGATATTGTGACGGCTCTCCGCTTTTTGTGAGGAAATGGGAGCTGATCACACATCTGTGCTGTTTCAAAGTGAAGCAAGGTGGCTCTCGGGGCAAAGTGCTGTCGCGCGTCTGAGCTCAGGGCAGAGATTTGAGAAATTGTGCTAAACAGGCCACTAATGCAGGGATAAATAGACCTGTCTTGCCAAAATGATACAAATTTTGACAAGGCTGCACTTTTATTTTTTCTATTTTTGAAGTAGTGTTAGTGCCTACTGCACTGGGTTAGTGTTAGTGCCTACTGCACTGGGTTAGGATTAGTGCCTACTGCACTGGGTTAGGATTAGTGCCTACTGCACTGGGTTAGTGCCTACTGCACTGGGTTATGGTTAGGATTAGTGCCTACTGCACTGGGTTAGGGTTAGTGCCTACTGCACTGGGTTAGGGTTAGTGCCTACTGCACTGGGTTAGTGTTAGTGCCTACTGCACTGGGTTAGGGTTAGTGCCTACTGCACTGGGTTAGGGTTAGTGCCTACTGCACTGGGTTATGGTTAGGATTAGTGCCTACTGCACTGGGTTAGTGCCTACTGCACTGGGTTATGGTTAGGATTAGTGCCTACTGCACTGGGTTAGTGCCTACTGCACTGGGTTAGGGTTAGTGCCTACTGCACTGGGTTATGGTTAGGATTAGTGCCTACTGCACTGGGTTAGTGCCTACTGCACTGGGTTATGGTTAGGATTAGTGCCTACTGCACTGGGTTAGGGTTAGTGCCTACTGCACTGGGTTAGGGTTAGTGCCTACTGCACTGGGTTAGTGTTAGTGCCTACTGCACTGGGTTAGGGATTAGTGCCTACTGCACTGGGTTAGTGTTAGTGCCTACTGCACTGGGTTAGGATTAGTGCCTACTGCACTGGGTTAGGATTAGTGCCTACTGCACTGGGTTAGGGTTAGTGCCTACTGCACTGGGTTAGTGTTAGTGCCTACTGCACTGGGTTAGGGTTAGTGCCTACTGCACTGGGTTAGGGTTAGTGCCTACTGCACTGGGTTAGTGTTAGTGCCTACTGCACTGGGTTAGGATTAGTGCCTACTGCACTGGGTTAGGGTTAGTGCCTACTGCACTGGGTTAGGGTTAGGGTTAGTGCCTACTGCACTGGGTTAGGGTTAGTGCCTACTGCACTGGGTTAGGGTTAGTGCCTACTGCACTGGGTTAGGGTTAGTGCCTACTGCACTGGGTTAGTGTTAGTGCCTACTGCACTGGGTTAGGATTAGTGCCTACTGCACTGGGTTAGGGTTAGTGCCTACTGCACTGGGTTAGGATTAGTGCCTACTGCACTGGGTTAGGGTTAGTGCCTACTGCACTGGGTTAGGATTAGTGCCTACTGCACTGGGTTAGTGCCTACTGCACTGGGTTAGGGTTAGTGCCTACTGCACTGGGTTAGTGCCTACTGCACTGGGTTAGTGCCTACTGCACTGGGTTAGGGGTTAGTGCCTACTGCACTGGGTTAGTGCCTACTGCACTGGGTTAGGGTTAGTGCCTACTGCACTGGGTTAGGGTTAGTGCCTACTGCACTGGGTTAGTGCCTACTGCACTGGGTTAGGGTTAGGATTAGTGCCTACTGCACTGGGTTAGGGTTAGTGCCTACTGCACTGGGTTAGGGTTAGTGCCTACTGCACTGGGTTAGGGTTAGTGCCTACTGCACTGGGTTAGGGTTAGTGCCTGCACTGGGTTAGTGTTAGTGCACTGCACTGGGTTAGTGTTAGTGCCTACTGCACTGGGTTAGGGTTAGTGCCTACTGCACTGGGTTAGGGTTAGTGCCTACTGCACTGGGTTAGGTTAGTGCCTACTGCACTGGGTTAGTGTTAGTGCCTACTGCACTGGGTTAGGGTTAGTGCCTACTGCACTGGGTTAGGGTTAGTGCCTACTGCACTGGGTTAGTGTTAGTGCCTACTGCACTGGGTTAGTGCACTGGGTTAGTGCCTACTGCACTGGGTTAGTGTTAGTGCCTACTGCACTGGGTTAGTGTTAGTGCCTACTGCACTGGGTTAGTGTTAGTGCCTACTGCACTGGGTTAGTGTTAGTGCCTACTGCACTGGGTTAGTGTTAGTGCCTACTGCACTGGGTTAGTGTTAGTGCCTACTGCACTGGGTTAGTGTTAGTGCCTACTGCACTGGGTTAGTGTTAGTGCCTACTGCACTGGGTTAGTGTTAGTGCCTACTGCACTGGGTTAGTGTTAGTGCCTACTGCACTGGGGTTAGTGGGTTAGTGCCTACTGCACTGGGTTAGTGTTAGTGCCTACTGCACTGGGGGTTAGTGCCTACTGCACTGGGTTAGTGCCTACTGCACTGGGTTAGTGCCTACTGCACTGGGTTAGTGTTAGTGCCTACTGCACTGGGAAGAGGGTTGGGTTAGTGGGAAGCCTACTGCACTGGGTTAGTGTTAGTGCCTACTGCACTGGGTTAGGGTTAGTGCCTACTGCACTGGGTTAGGGTTAGCGCCTACTGCACTGGGTTAGTGCCTACTGCACTGGGTTAGTGTTAGTGCCTACTGCACTGGGTTAGTGCCTACTGCACTGGGTTAGGATTAGTGCCTACTGCACTGGATTGGAACGTGACTGGGAAGAGGGATTGCCCTGGTTTCTAGGGAAGAATCACAAAATAGCACTGGGTTTAGTCTTAATTACCTTGTTTTTGGTCACACTGAGTGGTCCTGTTGCTGTATTACAGGAGGATTGGAAAGTGGGAGAGACTCCCCCAAATTTGTTGAAATATGTAAGTGGTTTCAGGCACCGCTTGTATGTAGCTTGTGAACTGGCTAAAGAAAAGCTTGTATCCTCTCAGGTGAGGATGAAAAGGTTGTTTGACCGGCGGGCTGGGCCGCGTCACTTTAGTCCCGGTGATCAGGTTCTGGCCTTGCTGCCCATCGTTGGTTCTCCTTTTCAGGCCAAATTCAGTGGCCCATATATACTGTGGTACGTAAATGATCTGATCTTGTTGCTACCCCTGAGCACCGAAAGGCAAATCTACTCTGCCATGTCAATTTGTTAAAGCCTTACTATGCTGGTTCGTCTTCTGAATTGGCCAACTCAGAGCTCGGTGTAAAAGCGACTTGGTCAATCCGGTTCTTTTAGCTGAATCTGTCCATCTGGGGTCAGCCCCTCCACCTTCACATACAGTGGCAGAGTCCGATGAAGAGGGGGTGCCTGGCCCTGATGATAATATATTGCAGGGTAGGTTGAGGAACTCAAAGTCCCTAGCAACCTTGGAGAAATCGTTGGGTCATCTGTCTGATGATCGCAGAATAGAGCCGACAGATTTGATCAAGGATTTTTGGCCCTGTTTGCTGGCACACCTACTCGTACACATTTGGCGGAGCACAATATTGATGGAGATGCTGTCCCCATCAAACAACGCTTATACGATGTCTCAATGGAGAAGCTAGGTCACTTGGACACAGAGATTAAGTACATGCTTGTTAATGATATTGCTGTACCGTCATATTCCAGTTGGGCCTCCCCTCTCCAAGCCAGATGGTTCACTTAGATTTTGCACAGATTACCGGAAGGTAAATAGTGTTACAAAACCTGACTGCTAACCACTTTCACGGATGGAAGATTGTGTTGACCGGTAGGTGCAGCTAAGTTTGTCAGCAGGTTTGATTTGCTGAAGGTTTACTTGCAGGTACCTTTGTCACCAAGAGCTTGTGACATATCTGCCTTTATTACACCTTCAGGTCTTTTCTCCTACACTGTCTTGAGTTTGGCCTACGCAACATCCCGGCAATCAATCAATCAAATTTATTTTATAAAGCCCTTTTTTTTACAACAAAGTTGTCACAAAGTGCTTTTACAATCACCCAGCCTGAATCCAACAGAGCACACATCGAAAAGTTGAACAAGAAGAACAAGTTAAAACATGACGGCTAGGAGAAACTCCCTGAAGGTAAAATTTAGGAAGAAACCTAGAGTGGAACCAGGCTCTGAGGGGAGACCAGTCCTCTTCTGGCTGTGCTGCGTGAACTTATGACAGTTTATATAATACAGTGCAAGCAAGCAAATTGCCAGCAATATTAAAAATAGTCCAGGACGACCGGTAGGGTTGATGGGTTTGTGTCACGCCGACTGAGTCTCATAGCCGGCGGAGTGTGTGTGTGAGGATAAAAGGAGGCAGGTACAGGATCTGTGGCGTTGATGAGGTTTTATTAGAGCTCTTTCAACGCAACTAAGTACGTACTCACTAGTACAGAAAAACAACAAAACGAGCGACACAACGCTTTAAGGAGAAGGCCCAACAACTAGGGCTTAATGTGTCTTCTAGACACTCAACAATAGCAATATAACGCCGGGTGGCGTGTACACATAAAACAGGAAACAATACCACAAGAGGACATGGCCCAACAGAGGAAGCCTATATAGGAGACTAATGGGGGAATGAACACCAGGTGTGCAATAGACAGGACTAGACAAAGTGACTAATGAGGGGGCGGCGGCCGCTAATATGTTGGTGACGACGAACGACGAAACCCGCCACCAGAGGGCAGTGGAGCTGCGCTAGAGGGATTCCTCAAAGTTTGGCGGATTGGAGGACAAAACTATCTGGTAGCATCAGATGCTCCACCTGCAACCCAATCAGGGGCCCCAGGATGGATCCAGCATATGTTTTCAAGGCTGATTGGTCCCACAGCGTGGCCAGCGAGTCCTCCTTAAAGGAAGTGGACACAAACACAGGGAAAGGTTAGACATTCTAGTTCCCGGCACAACAGTATAGCAGCATAAGTCTTGAAAAGAGACAGGGGGGTTAGTGAAACTATGGCCATGAACGGATAAACCCAGGACATGGCCAGACAAATGTAAGTAGAGACAAGACACAGGGACAGATTAGACACCCTGGTTCTCTACGTCCCCGGCACCATTGTATAGCAGCATAAATCTTACAGACAGAGTGAACAGGGACCAATATGCTGGAAAAACATCCACCCACTTTACCGAGCATCAACGAAGGGACACCAGTCAACCGCAACCACTCGGGAAGGTTTAGTTTTGCTCGCAAAGATACTCGAATTGAGAGAACAAAAGAGAACTGTAGCGAGCCAGTGACTCCAAACCCCCCCCAGGGGCAGCAATTGGGAGAGAGGAGGTCCCAGGGGAGATGTGAACAGGTGGAATGAGATCCGAGGCTTCCGTTCACCTTCGTACCCTGGGCCATATTACACTCAACCATAGACATTACTGAAAAGGTATGTCTTTAATTGTGATTTAAAAGTTTGAACAGAGTCTACAATTCTAACCCAGATTGGCAACTCATTCCATAATAGAGGAGCTCTACAGGGGAAAGCTCTACCTCCAGCTGTTTGTTTAGAAATTGTAGGTACAATTAGAAGACCAGCAACCTTTCGTGTAGGTATGTATGGCTGTATTAATTCAATATACTGTCTATTGTATAAGGGCAGTGTCACAGTAAGCTGAAGACCTCATGTCTTCACCCTATGTCTAACCATTTACACCAGGTTCCAATCATTTGATCATGCATAATACATTTCTGTTATTCTATTATATTTAAGACTTATTTTGAAGATGAAATATGAAATATGTGGTAGCTGTGCTGCTGTTGAAGTCTTGCGGAGTTTGTGGAGTGAAACCTCAGAGACCGACAAATTGTAAGAGAAATGTGTAATAATAACAAACTCAAAGAATAAAAGCAGTGTTATTAATTAAGCAACAAACTAAACTAAGCTGCATCTTTTCCTTTTTATTCTTCTATCAATAAAACTGTATTTGTTTAGCAAAAGATCAAATGCAACTCCAAATGCTGAACATAAAAAATGTAATTAGACTAAGTAAAAAAATAAGCCAGTTGGTCCAATAGCAAGAATATTCGTCAGGATAAAGCCAGGCTAACATGTTTCCATTTAAAGATATCCACACATTCCACCTTCAGTTACTTGGTTAGTGATACAAAACAATTCCAGATTCAGGCACCGATATGTCAATGGGTGTTAATATGAACACATACCAGTGCATAAAGATTTTAGTGTAAACTTCTTTGTTGAGTGAGCAGCGTAATACAATACAGACCAGCATTTGATGGACACATACATTGACATAAACTGTCCTGATGTATCTGGGATATGAAATATAGCAGTGCTTCTTTCCAAACTGGAAATCACAAACTAGTAGAGACATAATCTTGTTGTTTTAGTGGAGTATTTGATCATTGTGACAAAATAATAAACAATGTGACACAGCACAGATAGAATGAATAAACCCATGTAGGATAAAAAAACTGCCTCTCAATCACAGGACTACTGACACGCAACATGCAACAATTCCACACAAAGACATGACCAAACACAGGGGACCTATATACTCTGACTAATGAGGGAACGGACACCAGGTGTGCGTAATGACGAGACAAGACGGGATGAATGATGTGACGGGATGAATAGTGAAGCTAGAAGATCAGTGATGACAAACGCCGAAGCCTGCCCCTAGATGGGGGTAGAATGGCTTCGGAGGGAGTTGTGACATCAGCAGTTCTGGGCCTCCACTGGATACAACTGGGGTGTCGGCACAAAGGGACATCAGTTGCCAGGAACCTTCACTCCTAATACCTGTTCCAACAAACCCAGATGTTACAAGTATGTGCTGAAAATACAAGTAATTACACTGAACAAAATTATAAATGAAACACTTTTGTTTTTGCCCCAATTTTTCATGAGCTGACCTGAAAGATCTAAGAGTATTTCTATGTACACAAAAGGTCTCTCAAATATTGTTCACAAATCTGTCTATATTTGTGTTAGTGAGCACTTCTCCTTTGAGATAATCCATCCACCTCACAGGTGTATCAAAATGCTGATTAAACAGCAGGATTATTGTACAGGTGTGCCAGGCTGGCCACAATAAAAGGCAATTATATAACGACCGGAGTAATAGACCCAATAGCAGATATGTAGACGAACACCAGGTACTGAACAATCAATGATTTATTGATAGTAGTAGGCAGATCCATAGTCGAGGACAGGCTGGGTTCGTTTAACAGCAGTAGACATGCTCGTAGTAGGAGACAGGCTGGGTTCATTACTGGGAGTAGACAGGTTCGTAGTAGGAGACAGGCTGGGTTCATTACTGGGAGTAGACAGGTTCGTAGTAGGAGACAGGCTGGGTTCATTACTGGGAGTAGACAGGTTCGTAGTAGGAGACAGGCTGGGTTCATTACTGGGAGTAGACAGGCTCGTAGTAGGAGACAGGCTGGGTTCATTACTGGGAGTAGGCAGGTTCGTAGTAGGAGACAGGCTGGGTTCAGTTACTGGGAGTAGGCAGGCTCGTAGTAGGAGACAGGCTGGGTAGGAGACAGGCTGGGTTCATTACTGGGAGTAGGCAGGTTCGTAGTAGGAGACAGGCTGGGTTCATTACTGGGAGTAGACAGGTTCGTAGTAGGAGACAGGCTGGGTTCATTACTGGGAGTAGGCAGGCTCGTAGTAGGAGACAGGCTGGGTTCATTACTGGGAGTAGGCAGGTTCGTAGTAGGAGACAGGCTGGGTTCATTACTGGGAGTAGGCAGGTTCGTAGTAGGAGACAGGCTGGGTAGACAGGTTTACTGGGGGGAGTAGACAGGTTCGTAGTAGGAGACAGGCTGGGTTCATTACTGGGAGTAGACAGTTCATTACTGGGAGTAGATCAGGTCTCGTAGTAGGAGACAGGCTGGGTTCATTACTGGGGGAGTAGGAGACAGGCAGGCTCGTAGTAGGAGACAGGCTGGGTTCATTACTGGGAGAGAGGCTGGGGTTCGTAGTAGGAGACAGGCTGGGTTCAGTTACTGGGAGTAGACAGGTTCGTAGTTGGGGACAGGCTGGGTTCATTACTGGGAGTAGGCAGGTTCGTAGTAGGAGACAGGCTGGGTTCAGTTACTGGGAGTAGACAGGTTCGTAGTTGGGGACAGGCTGGGTTCATTACTGGGAGTAGACAGGTTCGTAGTTGGGGACAGGCTGGGTTCATTACTGGGAGTAGGCAGGTTCGTAGTTCGGGACAGGCTGGGTTCATTACTGGGAGTAGGCAGGTTCGTAGTAGGAGACAGGCTGGGATCATTACTGGGAGTAGACAGGTTCGTAGTAGGAGACAGACTGGGTTCATTACTGGGAGTAGACAGGTTCGTAGTAGGAGACAGACTGGGTTCGGTTACTGGGAGTAGACAGGCTCGTAGTGGGAGACAGGCTGGGGTCGGTTACTGGGAGTAGGCAGGTTCGTAGTTGGGGACAGACTGGGTTCAGTTACTGGGAGTAGGCAGGTTCGTAGTAGGAGACAGGCTGGGTTCGGTTACTGGGAGTAGGCAGGTTCGTAGTAGGAGACAGGCTGGGTTCATTACTGGGAGTAGACAGGTTCGTAGTAGGAGACAGGCTGGGTTCATTACTGGAAGTAGACAGGCTCGGTGTCGTGAGGCAGGGAATGGGTCGGGCCGGATCAGGAGGACAGGATAGGCAGGCTCGGAGTCGGGGACAGAAACTGGTCACTAGGGTGATAAGGCAGAGACAGGTCACAGGAAACACAGTTTAGAGTACTAGACAAACGATCTGGCAACAAGCAACAGGGAGACACAGATATATAAAGCCCAGGGAACCATTAGTACATGGGGAACACCTGGTGGGGTGGAGACAGAGACATATAAAGCCTAGGGAACCATTAGTACATGGGGAACACCTGGTGGGGTGGAGACAGAGACATATAAAGCCTAGGGAACCATTAGTACACGGGGAACACCTGGTGGGGTGGAGACAGAGACATATAAAGCCTAGGGAACCATTAGTACACGGGGAACACCTGGTGGGGTGGAGACAGAGACATATAAAGCCTAGGGAACCATTAGTACACGGGGAACACCTGGTGGGGTGGAGACAGAGACATATAAAGCCTAGGGAACCATTAGTACATGGGGAACACCTGGTGGGGTGGAGACAGAGACATATAAAGCCTAGGGAACCATTAGTACATGGGGAACACCTGGTGGGGTGGAGACAGAGACATATAAAGCCTAGGGAACCATTAGTACATGGGGAACACCTGGTGGGGTGGAGACAGAGACATATAAAGCCTAGGGAACCATTAGTACACGGGGAACACCTGGTGGGGTGGAGACAGAGACATATAAAGCCTAGGGAACCATTAGTACACGGGGAACACCTGGTGGGGTGGAGACAGAGATATATAAAGCCTAGGGAACCATTAGTACATGGGGAACACCTGGTGGGGTGGAGACAGAGATATATAAAGCCTAGGGAACCATTAGTACATGGGGAACACCTGGTGGGGTGGAGACAGAGACATATAAAACCTGGTGGAGACAGATCAGGTTGTGACAAATTACAGATTGACAATTACAGACTGGCCACAATAAAAAAAGGTTTGCACTACCACAAATGTAGACATAAAAAATGGGGGCAAAAACAAAAGTGTTGCAATCATAATATTTTTCAGTGTACAATCTAAAATAATTAATTAAAAAAGATGGTATATGGTTACATAATCAGGAAAAAATAGTCCTATGTGAGTAGTATCTTCATATTCAGCAAGGTCAAGAAGGCTGTGAAAATGTACAATCATTACAGAAAATTACTGAGCTTTTTATTGTGAATCTGTTTTACAGTTTTTTTTTTTGTTTATTGCTAAACGACAGTGTGCACAACTGAAGTCACATGTGCAAAATTCTAACTACAGTCTGCACTACCAACAGTCACCTGAGCTAAACAGTTAACATCTCCTGTAAAACTCTAACTACAGTCTGCACTACCAACAGTCACCTGAGCTAAACAGTTAACATCTCCTGTAAAACTCTAACTACAGTCTGCACTACCAACAGTCACCTGAGCTAAACAGTTAACATCTCCTGTAAAACTCTAACTACAGTCTGCACTACCAACAGTCACCTGAACTAAACAGGTAACATCTCCTGTAAAACTCTAACTACAGTCTGCACTACCAACAGTCACCTGAGCTAAACAGTTGACATCTCCTGTAAAACTCTAACTACAGTCTGCACTACCAACAGTCACCTGAGCTAAACAGGTGACATCTCCTGTAAAACTCTAACTACAGTCTGCACTACCAACAGTCACCTGAGCTAAACAGGTGACATCTCCTGTAAAACTCTAACTACAGTCTGCACTACCAACAGTCACCTGAACTAAACAGTTAACATCTCCTGTAAAACTCTAACTACAGTCTGCACTACCAACAGTCACCTGAACTAAACAGTTAACATCTCCTGTAAAACTCTAACTACAGTCTGCACTACCAACAGTCACCTGAACTAAACAGTTAACATCTCCTGTAAAACTCTAACTACAGTCTGCACTACCAACAGTCACCTGAGCTAAACAGGTGACATCTCCTGTAAAACTCTAACTACAGTCTGCACTACCAACAGTCACCTGAACTAAACAGTTAACATCTCCTGTAAAACTCTAACTACAGTCTGCACTACCAACAGTCACCTGAACTAAACAGGTGACATCTCCTGTAAAACTCTAACTACAGTCTGCACTACCAACAGTCACCTGAACTAAACAGTTGACATCTCCTGTAAAACTCTAACTACAGTCTGCACTACCAACAGTCACCTGAGCTAAACAGTTAACATCTCCTGTAAAAAACTACAGTCTGCACTACCAACAGTCACCTGAGCTAAACAGTTAACATCTCCTGTCTAACTACACTACCAACAGTCTGAGCTAAACAGTTAACACTACCAACAGTCACCTGAACTAAACAGGTGACATCTCCTGTAAAACTCTAACTACAGTCTGCACTACCAACAGTCACCTGAACTAAACAGGTGACATCTCCTGTAAAACTCTAACTACAGTCTGCACTACCAACAGTCACCTGAACTAAACAGGTGACATCTCCTGTAAAACTAAACAGTCTGCACTACCAACAGTCTCCTGTAAAACTCTAACTACAGTCTGCACTACCAACAGTCACCTGAACTAAACAGGTGACATCTCCTGTAAAACTCTAACTACAGTCTGCACTACCAACAGTCACCTGAACTAAACAGGTGACATCTCCTGTAAAACTCTAACTACAGTCTGCACTACCAACAGTCACCTGAGCTAAACAGTTGACATCTCCTGTAAAACTCTAACTACAGTCTGCACTACCAACAGTCACCTGAGCTAAACAGGTGACATCTCCTGTAAAACTCTAACTACAGTCTGCACTACCAACAGTCACCTGAACTAAACAGTTAACATCTCCTGTAAAACTCTAACTACAGTCTGCACTACCAACAGTCACCTGAGCTAAACAGTAACATCTCCTGTAAAACTCTAAACAGTCTGCACTCAGTTAACATCTCCTGTAAAACTGAACTAAACAGGTGACATCTCCTGTAAAACTCTAACTACAGTCTGCACTACCAAACTAAACAGTCTGCACTACCAACAGTCACCTGAACTAAACAGTTAACATCTCCTGTAAAACTCTAACTACAGTCTGCACTACCAACAGTCACCTGAGCTAAACAGTTGACATCTCCTGTAAAACTCATTTCAAGCAAATATTCTAGTATATAGATATATAGTGAAGTTGTTGTAGCTGTCCTGAATCTCATATTGTCTGCCATGCTGCGAAAGAACTGTCCTGAATTGATCTTTACAATCCTTTGATTGTCACACAGTGATACATTCCGAAACAACTTCTCAGTTTCAGCTTGAAGAACAGTCTGTGTGTGGGGGCCAGGTGTTGAACCCATGGACTCAAAAACTCGGATTCCCCAGCATCTTGTCTGCTTCAGGCAGTGTTGTGCCCCTCTTTTGTATCATCCTTGAGAGATCACTCAGTTCTGTTAGGGCATCGTACATAACTCCAAGATTACAAACAAAAAACACAGAGGTTAGAATGTCAAGGAGTCCCTTATATTTTTCTCTCGCGGTTGAATCCCTGGTGACATCATGAGCAGCACTAGAAAAGTGTGTCTGAAGCGCTCTGTAATTCTCCCAAACAGCCTTTACAGGCCTCTCACTTGAAGCTACCCAGCGGATTGACAAAACACGGCCAATGACAAGGAGACGCTACCCAACACATTGTGCATGTTGATGCAATTCTCTTTGGTTTTTGTGTGAGGCATGATATAAAGCATATATCTTATAAAAAAAAATCTAAAAGTGATTAAGACCACTGACCTCCAAATCCAGCAGGTCAAAAACGTGTCAGGTTCTGCATCAGCAACAGCTGAACGCAAACAGACAACCAACACAGTGTTCCCACAGCACATGTCTTATCGCAGTGCAGAACTCGGCCCGTGTTCACTCCATTCAACTCTTGCAACATTATATCAATTCACATCTCTATGAATGGACGCCAATTTTGTATGCAGTTCGGAACACTTGAGATGTAGTTTCATGTTCAGCCCGGTGCATAGATCGAACCTGCCTGCACAGCTCATCATGGGATGCCATCTCCGCTATTTCGGCTGCCTTAATGTTTGCTTTTGAATCTCTGTGGTCTTTAATTTTTTTGCACAGTGACTGCTGTTGCTTCGCCTTGTCTGTACCAAAGGCTTGAATTAAACATTCCCTCCATTTTCTTGACAGCTTCATTCCCTTATCTGTCTGGGCAGCAGGTGATGGGATGCTGCTACATGTTTTGCAGCAGTTTGTTATTTTTAAAAACCAGCTGTTCGTTGAGCAAAAATACATCATTTGGTCCCTTGACCAACAGTCAGGCCATCCATGTGTTTCGTTAACTTAATAACTCACATTATTGTTGACCTCATTGCCTAGGGTAACGTTACAGTTGGTAGCTGCAGATTCCTCATTAACTTGCTAACGTTAGCTGTTCCGCTCAGATCAATGCTAACGGTATCCGATGTTTCTGGTAGGACCAACGTTACCTCTGTTGACGCGTCTGGCTCTGGCACACGCGTTCTTTTATTGCCTTTCTGAAGCCAGGCTAACATAACTTACAATTTCAAATTCGAGACACTTTTTCTAAGTTTCTAGGTTTTGGATTTCACCAGTGAAAAATATGTTTACGCTCAGGCGGAAGCCGCAGCCATCAGACAGCTCCTGATAGGGTGAACCGACTGCTTGTCTTTACGTGATTCGTCAAGATCTTTAGTGAGTCACGTATTGCCCCACTTCGAGCACTGAGTAATCCAATACTTAGTCATGTAGCAGGCATAAGAAAGAATCCACAAATACAGTAGACAGTACCGGGCACTAGCAAAGTTGTAGTCGTAAAACAGGCAGGTTTCAAAATAGCAGGAGATCAGAATTGTCAGGCAGAAGTACAGGGGAGTAGGCTGAGGCAAAAAAACATTAAGAACAGGCACAGATCTAAAACCAGAGTAAACTTCAATATCAAAAATGGTGAGGAACAAAAGGCTCAGTATTGCTGCACAAACAATCACTACCTCACACTGAGCTGAGGGAGCCAGGAACTATATAAACAAGTGCTAATGGGTAACAGGTGATTAGTATTGTGGTGATTGAGAACGCTGATGTGTGGTGGTGGTAGCAGGAGTTTCGATGGCTTGACTAGTGACGGTAGCAGGTGTTTTATAATTGTTTTATAATTTGGCGTGAAAAGCTATTGCAAAAATGTACATGAATTCCACTAAATGTTTGTGTGACCAGCAAGAATGTTAGTGCCTTTTTTTACATTTGGCAATGCTAAATGTGGCAATCTCTATTACTGTATCTATTGCTATCTATATCACATTACCAACTGTTACTCACAGTACAGTAGAGTGGAACGACCTCCACTGACAAGGATGTGGGATATGAAGCGGCAGTGGCTCAGTGAGTTGAGTCGGTTGTCTATCAATCGGATGGTTGGTGGTTCGATACCTGGGTCCTCCTGGGAAATTGTCGAGGTGTCCATGAGCAATACACCTAACCCCAGCTCCTCCACTCCATGCCGGCAGTCGCCTTGCATGGTAGACGCGGTCGTGAGTGTATGTATGACTGAATGAATGTGAGGCAGGATCTTATATGAGCAAATTCTGAAGGTAGGTTTGTTGTCACAAACTCCACGATGAAGTTTTACAATGGTCTATTTGCCGTCTTTGGCATTCATCGTCACCGGTCTTTGAGCCATCACCGTTTCACCATCTTAATCACGTAATCTTCCTGTCATCACACAAACCTGGTGCCCATCCCCTCATTAGGAGCTGTATTCTATGTAGCTTCCTTCTGTGTACGGTGTCTTTGTCTAGTATTGGTATATGTCGTAGTGCTGTGTTGAGGGAGAACTTTGTTTCAGGTTACAACTTGCTTTTGAGCTCTATTTGTTTTGTTGTACACGAGCGAAGTATTGTTGTGTTTCACAACCGCTATTTAAACTGTTGAGTGTGTTGCTCACTGTTCCGTTGTTTTTGTTCTGTTGGTCGAGGAAATAAAACCCCTTTACCCACCGGCTCCTGTGCCTGGATTCCTATTTACTGTTCTCATCCACTACGTGACAGTTGGGTTGGTTTCCTTGCTGCTCTGAAGACAAGACAAAAATTATTTTTTTTCTACATATGTGACCTCCTTTCTATAAAAAACTTGTACATTTGAAGTGGGAATTGGTCTGAGAACTATAAGGCTTTCTATCTTCTGTTTCTGACAGCTATAAGTATAATTGTAAAACTCTGAATCTTACTCAACAACAGGTTAATGCACTGACAACTGATTTTAGGACATTCGCTACATTTCTCACCTACAACAGGTATTATTCATGACTTAGCAGTTGTTTAAGATGGGAGCAGTGGTTCATTAGTTGGAAGCAGTCTTTTTGGCTGGGTTGAGCAATGCCACCACAATGTCACACATGTCTATTTAAAGACATTAAGTAAGCAGGGCTTTCAAAATGTTTTTGATGTGCTTTCAATATTATCTGTACCATATTATTGGAAAAGATTTGACTCATTCATATTCATATGAATGAACAACCTGATGTTGAATGAACAACCTGATATTGAATGAACAACCTGATATTGAATGAACAACCTGATATTGAATGAACAACCTGATATTGAATGAACAACCTGATATTGAATGAACAACCTGATATTGAATGAACAACCTGATATTGAATGAACAACCTGATATTGAATGAACAACCTGATATTGAATGAACAACCTGATATTGAATGAACAACCTGATATTGAATGAACAACCTGATATTGAATGAACAACCTGATATTGAATGAACAACCTGATATTGAATGAACAACCTGATATGAATGAACAACCTGATGTTGAATGAACAACCTGATATTGAATGAACAACCTGATATTGAATGAACAACCTGATGTTGAATGAACAACCTGATATTGAATGAACAACCTGATATTGTATGAACAACCTGATATTGAATGAACAACCTGATATTGAATGAACAACCTGATATTGAATGAACAACCTGATATTGAATGAACAACCTGATATTGAATGAACAACCTGATAATGAATGAACAACCTGATAATGAATGAACAACCTGATATTGAATGAACAACCTGATATTGAATGAACAACCTGATATTGAATGAACAACCTGATATTGAATGAACAACCTGATATTGAATGAACAACCTGATAATGAATGAACAACCTGATATTGAATGAACAACCTGATATTGAATGAACAACCTGATATTGAATGAACAACCTGATATGAATGAACAACCTGATATTGAAGGAACAACCTGATATTGAATGAACAACCTGATGTTGAATGAACAACCTGATATTGAATGAACAACCTGATATTGAATGAACAACCTGATATTGAATAAACAACCTGATATTGAATGAACAACCTGATATTGAATGAACAACCTGATATTGAATGAACAACCTGATGTTGAATGAACAACCTGACCTGATGTTGAATGAACAACCTGATGTTGAATGAACAACCTGATAATGAATGAACAACCTGATATTGAATGAACAACCTGATGTTGAATGAACAACCTGATATTGAATGAACAACCTGATATTGAATGAACAACCTGATATTGAATGAACAACCTGATATTGAATGAACAACCTGATATTGAATGAACAACCTGATATTGAATGAACAACCTGATATTGAATGAACACCCTGATATTGAATGAACACCCTGATATTGAATGAACAACCTGATATTGAATGAACAACCTGATATTGAATGAACAACCTGATATTGAATGAACAACCTGATATTGAATGAATAACCTGATATTGAATGAACAACCTGATATTGAATGAACAACCTGATATTGAATGAACAACCTGATGTTGAATGAACAACCTGATATTTAACTACCAGCAGTTCCTCGTCCTCTCCGGCACCCGGGGTACTAAACACTGGGAGGAGTCGATGTCAGCAACGCACCCCTGGACACATGTGCTCTACATCACTAACTTAGTTTGCAATTTATGTTCCTGTTATTCACGTGTTTCCATGGTGTGGTGAGTATTAACATCATTACTTATGTGTATATATCTCGCTCTGTTCGTCGTCATTTGGTGTCTTCCTTTTGTTTTCGCCTCAGCTCTCACGCTCTCTCTACCATTCAGTCAGGGGGATCTCCAGACACTAATGCTGTCACTACGATCGCACCTTCAGGTCAAAAGGACCACAACCAATGTTGGAAGATATGTTTATGTGCATTTTGCTAAGAAAGTAGATGCTGCTATTAGAGAAAGTGGATGATCTAGAATAATAAACATTATTGCATCCACGATACTTTCACAAGCTCTGGGTTGGAGTTGTGAGGTCATGGTTGCTATGGTTTTGGTTGGCCGGTGTTAAGTATTCTTGGGCCACTATACTTCCTATATAGATCGCTACTAAAAGCTAGAAAAGCAAGCAGTGAGACATTTGGGATGCGATCTCTGTGTGGGTTTGTAGGAAGAAGAGGATTACTGTTTACCACAGGATTCATGACAACCATGAAACACACCCGGACTGTCCTGTTCTAATTCCTCACATCAGGTTTTAGTTCTCTATAGGTGAGCGGTTGTAACTAATAGCTGTCTTTGTTTATTTCAATAGTCACAGATTTAGACATCCCATCCTACATAAAATCATTTCAGGTAGGTGATTTCATCTGCTAATGCACACACACATTTTATTAAGACAGAACACAACTAATTATTCACGTCAGACTTTTGTTTTTCTGCTTTAAACAACTGTGAAATACTTGAGCAACTTTCCCATTACTAACACTTAGCCTCCCTAATATGTATTGGTCCCTAAAAGAAATAAAAGCACACAATGTTTCCTTATTATAGCGACTCATGTAATAAATTACAGAAATACTTTCTTTTTGTGATTTCACCTAATCTAAGGCTGCTGTATGCAGACAATTGGACACAAAAATATGTTCTTAGAGCATTTTGTTTTATATAGTACTTTCTACAGAGGGTTTGGCCTTATCACCTAGACATCAATACAGTATCTCCTTATAGCAGCCAGTTTAAATAATGTTAACGGTTACCCTTTCCAGGAGTGGTCTTACCTCTTCTACCTGAGCTTCTGGAGGAGAGGCCCACCAATGAACAGGAGAGAGGACAGCTGTAGAGGACATCTACCAAAGGTTAGCACAAGGTTAGCACAAGGTTAGCACAAAGAGAGACCAATCAGGACGCATTCTGTCACTCTCTCGTTCTCTCCTGAGCCCGTCAAGCATTAGAAAAAATATTATTTCCGGGATATTGTATGTCCTTTTCGGTGGTCAGGTAGCCGCTATTGGAATGCCGGTAACTCCCGGAACTTCCCGGAGAGTTGGGATGTCTGCAGATTCAAGCTCCAACTTATTCATCTTTCAGTATTATCGTATACAGTTTATTATTTGAGTAAATGTTTGAATATTTAATGAGTGGTAGCAATCTGTATTTAAACTGACTGTATTTAATTAAGTTTTGATCGTTTTCTTTTTATTGAAGTTTTTTGTCACATTGTTCCTTCCCAGTGCGCTCAAATTAAATAATATTCAAAACGTTGTTTGGATAAGCCTCACATATCCAAATATTCATATTTTTTCATATTTTTACATTCCTGTTAACCCTGATTTAAAATGTCAACTAGCTTGTTGATAAGTTAAGTGTTTAACATTGATTATGGTTTGAAGAGTAGGTTATTTTGCTGATTCCAGACCAGCACAATTAATTGCAGCTAAAGTATTTTAAGTGATTTCAAAGCGCAGTGTAAAAGCAACATGGACCCATCTGTCCTTCATGTACTGTATGTGTATGATAGATAACTGCAGTGTAAAGGCAACATGGACTCATCTGTCCTTCATGTACTGTATGTGTATGATAGATGCCACCCAAACCCCATCATCCCTCTGAAGGAACATGGGGCGAACTGTTTTCCACAAAACCCTTTGAAGCTTTTCGCCATTTGTTTTCAGTGGCATGATTTTATGTGAAACCGCATGAAGGCGTGAACCCATGCAGGAACACAACTGAACGTACATTCACACACTCGCACATGCATATCGTGTTCAATATTGACTGAACAAACAATCACCAACAGAGGACACAGCTGTATAAGACAAAGTACATCTGCTGTGGTCCAATCCTGGAGCAGAAACAGACGAGGTCCCCGCCCACTCAAAAGGATCAAAACTAACCACTCCAAACACTTTTAGGAAGAAATATCCCTTTACGTGGATGTGGAAATTTTAAACCTGTCAACCCAATGCATGAAACATTTGTATTTATTTCCTAACCTGACATCCTCCCATATATCAACACACGCACACTAGTAACAACAAACGTTAAGTCTCTGACTGCAGTGTGGAAAGATAATGAAAGCAACAGATTGCGTAGAAAGGAGCCAGTTGAGGTGGTAGTATGAATGCCACCTGGGCGCCTCCCTAGAGAGGTGTTCCAGGCACGTCCAGCTAGAGCTGCTACCCCCGTGACTCGACCCCGGATAAGCGGTTGAAGATGAGATGAGACAGATTGTGATGTTGTCCAGAGGTTTTTAACTCTACACTGTAGAGATGGTAGAGGCATCAGGGCTTATACAGATCATTTGACTGCTAATTTTCTCACTGACATCTTTCTTTTCAGGTCAGAGGTCTTCATGAGTTACTGACATCATACGTTTAAAGATACATTTTCACATTTCACAACTTTGCAGATTTAACTCACACTTTTGTTCGGGCCTCTGTGTGTTCGGGCCTCTGTGTGTTCTGGTCGCTGTGTGTTCGGGCCTCTGTGTGTTCGGGCCTCTGTGTGTTCGGGTCTCTGTGTGTTCGGGCCTCAGTGCCTCTGTGTGTTCGGGCCTCTGTGTGTTCTGGCCGCTGTGTGTTCGGGCCTTCGGGCCTGTGTGTTCGGGTCTCTGTGTGTTCTGTGTGTGTTCGGGCCTCTGTGTGTTCGGTTCCTCGCTGTGTGTTCGGGCCTCTGTGTGGCCTCTGTGTGTTCGGGTCTCTGTGTGTTCGGGCCTCAGTGTGTTCGGGCCTCTGTGTGTTCGGGCCTCTGTGTGTTCGGGCCTCTGAGTGTTCGGGCCTCTGTGTGTTCGGGCCTCTGTGTCTTCGGGCCTCTGTGTGTTCGGGCCTCTGTGTGTTCGGGTCTCTGTGTGTTCGGGCCTCTGTGTGTTCGGGCCTCTGTGTGTTCGGGTCTCTGTGTGTTCGGGCCTCTGTGTGTTCGGGTCTCTGTGTGTTCGGGCCTCTGTGTGTTCGGACCTCTGTGTGTTCGGGCCTCTGTGTGTTCGGGCCTCTGTGTGTTCGGGTCTCTGTGTGTTCGGGCCTCTGTGTGTTCGGGCCTCTGTGTGTTCGGGCCTCTGTGTGTTCGGGCCTCTGTGTGTTCGGGCCTCTGTGTGTTCGGGCCTCTGTGTGTTCGGGTCTCTGTGTGTTCGGGCCTCTGTGTGTTCGGGTCTCTGTCTGTTCTGGTCTCTGTGTTTTTGGGCCTCTGTGTGTTCGGGTCTCTGTGTGTTCGGGTCTCTGTGTGTTCGGGTCTCTGTGTGTTCGGGTCTCTGTCTGTTCTGGTCTCTGTGTTTTTGGGCCTCTGTGTGTTCGGGTCTCTGTGTGTTCGGGTCTCTGTGTGTTCGGGTCTCTGTGTGTTCGGGTCTCTGTGTGTTCGGTCTCTGTGTGTTCGGGCCTCTGTGTGTTCGGACCTCTGTGTGTTTCTTGTTGAATGGCAGTGAGAGCGGGTCTTCTGCAGGAGGATGTAGCCTGTCCCTGACCTTAACTTTACGGTTCCAATGCATTAAGCCCGACTGCTCGAATGCTCAACAGAAGATGCCATAGGTTACGTTTTTTCATAGGTTACCAAACGTTACGTTTTAACACTTTCACCGTTGCAATGGAAACAACCTTATTCAATCAAAAGAGTTGGAACTCAATGCTGAATCAAGCTTTTGCATGTCATGTCTGAGTTACACCTCCTGAGGTGGTTTGTTCAGTGTGAACCTACTATCACAACCAACAGAACATGTTTGAGTTAAACCTCCTGAGGTGTTTTGTTCAGTGTGAACCTACTATCACAACCAACAGAACGTGTTTGACGATTTCTACACGTTCCAAGTCACTGGTCTGACCAAGCACAGCACTTGCATATTCTTTGCCCTGAGGCAGAGTTGCCAAACCGGTTTCACAGAGGCTCTAGTGTATAGTTAATATCTTTATATTGGTTCCCAGTTCAGACCTAAACTACCAAGTGAGGGTAGAACCTAACCAAATAATGACCAATCAAGTACAAGGTGAAAGCAAAAACCTGTAGTCACCTGGCCCTCCTTGGACCCGGTTGGACACCTCTGCCCTAAGTCGTCGCAAGACTAATTGTTAAATGTTAAGACATTTAAATGTTATTATAAATGAAATGTGTTGTGAAAAGTATTGTAGCGTATAGAACACGTAGAAATTCAGAATGCTTATTATTGGCTGAGAACAATCACCAAAAAGAGGGAGCGGTTGTAAGGGTTCTAGGTAAAAAAGGTAGAACACATTTACACTGTTCTCTTTGAAGAACCCTACTGGGGACTCTAGATAAACCCTTTGTAAAGGATTGTACCAATAACAATACAAGGCCTACACAACAATACAAGGCCTACACAACAATACAAGGCCTACACAACAATACAAGGCCTACACAACAATACAAGGCCTACACAACAATACAAGGCCTACACAACAATACAAGGCCTACAAACATATCCACAAACATATACACATACATATGCACAAACATATACACAAACATATACACAAACGTATACACATACATATTTATCCACAAACATATACACAAACATATACACATACATATGTACAAACATATACACAAACATATACACATACATATACACAAACATATGCACAAACATATACACAAACATATACACAAACATATACACAAACATATACACACACATATCCAGAAAATTATACACAAACTTATACACACACACATATCCACACACATATCCACATACAGACACACATACATATACACAAACATGTACACAAACATATACACAAACATATACACAAACATATACACAAACATATACACACACATATTCACAAACAAATCCACAAACATAAACATATACACAAACATATACACAAACATATACACAAACATATGCACAAACATATACACAAACATATACACAAACATATACACATACATATGTATAAACATATACACAAACATATACACAAACATATGCACAAACATATACACAAACATATGCACAAACATATACACAGACATATACACATACATATTTATCCACAAACATATCCACAAACATATACACAAACATATACACATACATATGCACAAACATATACACAAACATATACACAAACGTATACACATACATATTTATCCACAAACATATACACAAACATATACACATACATATGTACAAACATATACACAAACATATACACATACATATACACAAACATATGCACAAACATATACACAAACATATACACAAACATATACACAAACATATACACACACATATCCAGAAAATTATACACAAACTTATACACACACACATATCCACACACATATCCACACACATATCCACATACAGACACACATACATATACACAAACATGTACACAAACATGTACACAAACATGTACACAAACATGTACACAAACATATACACAAACATATACACAAACATATACACACACACATATTCACAAACAAATCCACAAACATAAACAAATACACAAACATATGCACAATCAGATACACAAACATATGCACAAACATATACACAAACATATGTACAAACATATACACAAACATATACACAACTATATGCACAAACATATACACAAACATATACACAAACATATACACATACATATGTATAAACATATACACAAACATATGCACAAACATATGCACTAACATATACACAAACATATACACAAACATATGCACAAACATATACACATACATATGTACAAACATATACACAAACATATACACACACATATCCACAAACATATACACAAACATATACACACACACATATCCACACACATATCCACATACAGACACACATACATATACACAAACATGTACACAAACATATACACAAACATATACACAAACTTATACACACACATATCCACAAACATATACACAAACATATGCACAAAAATATACACAAACATATACACAAACATATGCACAAACATATACACAAACAAATGCAGCAACATATGCACCAACATATACACAAACATATACACAAACATATTCACAAACATATACGCACACACATATCCACAAACATATACACAAACATATGCACAAAAATATACACAAACATATACACAAACATATGCACAAACATATACACAAACATATACACATACATATTTATCCACAAACATATCCACAAACATATACACAAACATATACACATACATATGCACAAACATATACACAAACATATACACAAACGTATACACATACATATTTATCCACAAACATATACACAAACATATACACATACATATGTACAAACATATACACAAACATATACACAAACATATACACATACATATGTACAAACATATACACAAACATATACACATACATATACACAAACATATGCACAAACATATACACATACATATACACAAACATATGCACAAACATATACACACACATATACACAAACATATACACAAACATATACACACACATATCCACAAAATTATACACAAACTTATACACACACACATATCCACACACATATCCACACACATATCCACATACAGACACACATACATATTTATCCACAAACATATACACAAACATATACACATACATATGTACAAACATATACACATACATATGTACAAACATATAAACAAACATATACACAAAGATATATACATACATATTTATCCTCAAACATATACACAAACATATACACAAACACATACATATGCACAAATATATACACATACATATACACAAACATATACACAAACATATACACACACATATCCAGAAAATTATACACAAACTTATACACACACACATATCCACACACATATCCACATACAGACACACATACATATACACAAACATGTACACAAACATATACACAAACATATACACAAACATATACACAAACATATACACACACATATTCACAAACAAATCCACAAACATAAACATATACACAAACATATACACAAACATATACACAAACATATGCACAAACATATACACAAACATATACACAAACATATACACATACATATGTATAAACATATACACAAACATATACACAAACATATGCACAAACATATACACAAACATATGCACAAACATATACACAGACATATACACATACATATTTATCCACAAACATATCCACAAACATATACACAAACATATACACATACATATGCACAAACATATACACAAACATATACACAAACGTATACACATACATATTTATCCACAAACATATACACAAACATATACACATACATATGTACAAACATATACACAAACATATACACATACATATACACAAACATATGCACAAACATATACACAAACATATACACAAACATATACACAAACATATACACACACATATCCAGAAAATTATACACAAACTTATACACACACACATATCCACACACATATCCACACACATATCCACATACAGACACACATACATATACACAAACATGTACACAAACATGTACACAAACATATACACAAACATATACACAAACATATACACACACACATATTCACAAACAAATCCACAAACATAAACATATACACAAACATATGCACAATCAGATACACAAACATATGCACAAACATATACACAAACATATGTACAAACATATACACAAACATATACACAACTATATGCACAAACATATACACAAACATATACACAAACATATACACATACATATGTATAAACATATACACAAACATATGCACAAACATATGCACTAACATATACACAAACATATACACAAACATATGCACAAACATATACACATACATATGTACAAACATATACACAAACATATACACACACATATCCACAAACATATACACAAACATATACACACACACATATCCACACACATATCCACATACAGACACACATACATATACACAAACATGTACACAAACATATACACAAACATATACACAAACTTATACACACACATATCCACAAACATATACACAAACATATGCACAAAAATATACACAAACATATACACAAACATATGCACAAACATATACACAAACAAATGCAGCAACATATGCACCAACATATACACAAACATATACACAAACATATTCACAAACATATACGCACACACATATCCACAAACATATACACAAACATATGCACAAAAATATACACAAACATATACACAAACATATGCACAAACATATACACAAACATATACACATACATATTTATCCACAAACATATCCACAAACATATACACAAACATATACACATACATATGCACAAACATATACACAAACATATACACAAACGTATACACATACATATTTATCCACAAACATATACACAAACATATACACATACATATGTACAAACATATACACAAACATATACACAAACATATACACATACATATGTACAAACATATACACAAACATATACACATACATATACACAAACATATGCACAAACATATACACATACATATACACAAACATATGCACAAACATATACACACACATATACACAAACATATACACAAACATATACACACACATATCCACAAAATTATACACAAACTTATACACACACACATATCCACACACATATCCACACACATATCCACATACAGACACACATACATATTTATCCACAAACATATACACAAACATATACACATACATATGTACAAACATATACACATACATATGTACAAACATATAAACAAACATATACACAAAGATATATACATACATATTTATCCTCAAACATATACACAAACATATACACAAACACATACATATGCACAAATATATACACATACATATACACAAACATATACACAAACATATACACATACATATGCACAAACATATACACATACATATACACAAACATATACACAAACATATACACAAACATATGCACAAACATATACACAAACATATACACATACATATACACAAACATATACACAAACATATACACATACATATACACAAACATATACACAAACAAATACACATACATATACACAAACATATACACAAACATATACACACACACATATCCACAAACAAATCCACAAACATAAACATATACACAAACATATGCACAAACATATACACAAACATATACACAAACATATACACAAACATATGCACAAACATATACACAAACATATGCACTAACATATACACAAACATATACACATACATATTTATCCACAAACATATCCACAAACATATCCACAAACATATCCACAAACATATACACAAACATATACACAAACATATACACATACATATGCACAAACATATACACAAACATATACACAAACATATACACATACATATTTATCCACAAACATATACACATACATATACACATACATATGTACAAACATATACACATACATATGTACAAACATATACACAAACATATACACAAAGATATATACATACATATTTATCCTCAAACATATACACAAACATATACACAAACATATACACAAACATATACACATACATATGCACAAACATATACACATACATATACACAAACATATACACAAACATATACACATACATATGCACAAACATATACACATACATATACACAAACATATACACAAACATATACACAAACATATGCACAAACATATACACAAACATATACACATACATATGCACAAACATATACACAAACATATACACAAACATATACACAAACATTTACACAAACATATACACAAACATATACACATACATATACACAAACATATACACATACATATACACAAACATATACACAAACATATACAGAAACATATACACAAACATATACACATACATATGCACAAACATATACACATACATATGCACAAACATATACACATACATATACACAAACATATACACATACATATGCACAAACATATACACAAACATATACACATACATATGCACAAACATATACACATACATATGCACAAACATATACACATACATATACACATACATATGCACAAACATATACACATACATAAACACATACACAAACATATACACATACATATGCACAAACATATACACATACATAGACACATACATATACACAAACATATACACAAACATATGCACAAACATATACACAAACATATACACATACATATACACAAACATATACACAAACATATACACAAACATATACACAAACATATACACAAACATATACACATACATATACACAAACTTATACACATACATATACACAAACATATACACAAACATATACACAAACATTTACACAAACATATACACAAACATATACACATACATATACACAAACATATACACAAACATATACACATACATATACACAAATATATACACATACATATGCACAAACATATGCACAAACATATACACATACATATGTACAAACATATACACAAACATATACACACACATATACACAAACATATACACAAACATATACACACACACATATCCACACATATATCCACATACAGACACACATACATATACACAAACATGTACACAAACATATAAACAAACATATACACAAACATATACACACACACATATCCACAAACAAATCCACAAAGATAAACATATACACAAACATATGCACAAACAGATACACAAACATATGCACAAACATATACACAAACATATACACAAACGTATACACAAACATATGCACAAACAGATACACAAACATATGCACAAACATATACACAAACATATACACAATCATATACACAAACATATGCACAAACATATACACAAACATATGCACAAACATATACACAAACATATACACATACATATTTATCCACAAACATATCCACAATTATATACACAAACATATACACAAACATTTACACATACATATGCACAAACATATACACATACATATGTACAAACATATACATAAACATATACACACACATATACACAAACATATACACAAACATATACACACACACATATCCACACACATATCCACATACAGACACACATACATATACACAAACATGTACACAAACATATACACAAACATATACACAAACATATACACACACACATATCCACAAACAAATCCATAAACATATACACAAACATATGCACAAACAGATACACAAACATATGCACAAAATATACACAAACATATACACAATCATATACACAAACATATGCACAAACATATACACAAACATATACACAAACATATGCACAAACATATACACAAACATATACACATACATATTTATCCACAAACATATCCACAATTATATACACAAACATATACACATACATATACACAAACATATACACAAACATATAGACAAACATATACACATACATATACACATACATATACACAAACATATACACAAACATATACACAAACATATACACATACATATACACAAACATATGCACCAACATATACACAAACATATACACAAACATATACACAAACATATACACAAACATATGCACCAACATATACACAAACATATACACAAACATATACACATACATATACACAAACATATACACATACATATACACAAACATATACACAAACATATACACATACATATGCACAAACATATACACATACATATACACAAACATATACACAAACATATACACAAACATATACACATACATATACACAAACATATACACAAACATATAGACAAACATATACACAAACATATACACATACATATACACAAACATATACACAAACATATACACAAACATATACACATACATATACACAAACATATACACAAACATATAGACAAACATATACACATACATATACACAAACATATACACATACATATACACAAACATATACACATACATATACACATACATATGTACAAACATATACACAAACATATACACAAACATATACACATACATATACACATACACATACACATACACAAACATATACACAAACATATACACAAACATATACACATACATATACACAAACATATACACATACATATACACATACATATGTACAAACATATACACAAACATATACACAAACATATACACATACATATACACATACACATACACATACACAAACATATACACAAACATATACACATACATATACACAGCAAATGTAGCAGACCCAGAGATGCTCCGGCAAGAAGAAAATCTTGACAAAGATTTACATAAACCATAAAAGCTTATAATAACATAATATGCATTTAATTTGAAAGAATAAAGGCATTTATTTTCTGTGAATGGTTAAATGGAGGGTTTATGATGAGTGCACTTTCCTTCTGAGATACTTTTTAGTGAGTCTGGGGTAAGGGGTTAAGGTTAGGGGTTAGGGTTAGGGGTTAGGGTTAGGGGTTAGGGTTTCTCTCATACAACCCTAGTGAAACCATTATTTATTTTCACTGCATTAAAACATCGAGGCCGTTAATAACTCACTTTCTGCATCTTCCAATATGTCTGCCTTTCTCTTTCTCACTTTAACATGGTGACAATGTGCCTTTCAATGGAAGACTTTCACAGTAAAAAATAAAAAAGTCCTCAAAAGACAAAATCCAAAATATAAATTGCCCTCTAGTAAAAATGTGGTGAATTTCCCAACAACAGTCAAAATTAAACACTGACAATAGGAATTTCATATGTCATATGTCCCAAATGGTTCCATGTTCCTTATTTATGCCCTCATTATGAGCAGCGCCCATAGTACCTAAAAATTGAAATGTGGTGTTTTACAGTAACAGAAGTAGGGAACTATTTAAGACAAAAACACTTCACTTATGGGACATTCTAAGGTCCACTGTGGCAAACTGAAAATGATTCCAGACCCTGAAAAAATTCAACTCAGCTTGTTGCATGTAAGTAACCTCCCCCACTATCCTGCATGGTGGCACACATTTGTCACGACTGGCTCCCAGGCAGGTAGCGCAGGTAGCAGGTAACGGACACAGGCGCAGAGAATTCTATTAATAATGTCTTTATTTCAAGACTCACCGAACACTTCGGGTCTCGCACAAAAGAAGCACACAGAAGACCGTTTCGGTCACCGGATCAAACACTGGAGAAAACACTGGAGAAATACCGAAACGTACCCCATCGGTACGTACAGTCAAGCATGACATATATAGATAATGTTCCCACAAAGCAGACAGAGAAACCCCAGACTTAAATACATGCCTAATTGGCAAACCAGGCACAGGTGAGGACAGAGCACAGCTGCTGTCACTGTCCTTGATTGTCTCTCTCCTCGCCGACAAGGGGGAAGTGCCAATACGGGCCATAGAGGAAGGTAGAGGGAGGGATAGACCTCAGGTCCTCACAGTACCCCCCCCTCTATGCGCTGCACCTGCAGCGCCAAACATCCCACGGGCAGGGCAGAGAGAACCGGTCTCGGGCAGGGCAGAGAGAACTGGTCGGGCAGAAACAGGTCTGGAGGTCGACCCGGCAGAGACGGGTCGGGAGTTCGCCCCGGCGGATGTAGGTCGGGAGGTCGCCCCGGCAGATGCAGGTCGGGAGGTCGCCCCGGCGGATGCAGGTCGCGAGGTCGCCCTGGTGGATGCAGGTCGGGAGGTCGCCCCGGCGGATGCAGGTCAGGAGGTCGACCCGGCGGAAACCTGGGCACAGTCTTAGACCTGGGCACAGTCTTACGCCTGGGCAGAGTCTTAGGCTGGAAACCAGGCTCAGGCAGGATCATGGGCTCGGGCAGGGTCACGGGCTCAGGGACTGGGGCAGACTCGGGGACTGGGACAGACACAGGCATGACAGTGGAACCGGGCATAGAGGCACGAACGAGAACGGGCACAGAGCCACGGACGGGAACAGAAGGAGAGACACGGACGGGAGCAGGACCAGAGACAAGGACGGGACCGGGATGAGAGACAAGGACGGGACCGGGATGAGAGACAAGGACGGGACCGGGAACGAAGACAAGGACGGGACGGGTGAAGGGCCGAATGCGGGGGCGGAGCTAAAGGCGGAGGTCGAGCGAGGGACGGAGGTCGGAGCATGGACGGGCGAAGCGACGGGTACAAGGACGGGATCGAAGAGGGGGACTAGGACGGGATCGAAGAGGGGGACTAGGACGGGATCGGGGACAGTGAGTGGGACGGGAACGACGACAGTGGAAAGGACGGGATCGGGGACAGTGACAAGGACGGGACCGAGGACAGGTACACTGGAGACGGGGACGGGCTCGGAGACGGGACGGGCTCGGAGACGGGACGGGCTCGGAGACGGGACGGGCTCGGAGACGGGACGGGCTCGGAGACGGGGACGGGCTCGGAGACGGGGACGGGCTCGGAGACGGGGACGGGCTCGGAGACGGGGAAGGGCTCGGAGACGGGGAAGGGCTCGGAGACGGGGAAGGGCTCGGAGACGGGAAGGGCTCGGAGACGGGGAAGGGCTCGGAGACGGGAAAGGGCTCGGAGACGGGAAAGGGCTCGGAGACGGGGACAGGCTCACAGGGGCGGAGACAGGCTCACAGGGGGCGGAGACAGGCTCACAGGGCCCGGAGACAGGCTCACAGGGGGCGGAGACCGGCTCACAGGGGGCGGAGACAGGCTCACAGGGGGCGGAGACAGGCTCACAGGGGCCGGAGACAGGCTCACAGGGGCCGGAGACAGGCTCACAGGGGGCGGAGACAGGCTCACAGGGGGCGGGGACAGGCTCACAGGGGGCGGGGACAGGCTCACAGGGGGGCGGGGACAGGCTCACAGGGGCGGGGACAGGCTCACAGGGGGCGGGGACAGGCTCACCGGGGGCGGGGACAGGCTCACCGGGGCGGGGACAGGCTCACCGGGGGGCGGGGACAGGCTCACCGGGGCGGGGACAGGCTCACCGGGGGCGGAGACAGGCTCACAGGGGCGGAGACAGGCTCACAGGGGGCGGAGACAGGCTCACAGGGGGCGGAGACAGGCTCACAGGGGGCGGAGACAGGCTCACAGGGGGCGGAGACAGGCTCACAGGGGGCGGAGACAGGCTCACAGGGGCGGAGACAGGCTCACAGGGGGCGGAGACAGGCTCACAGGGGGCGGAGACAGGCTCACAGGGGGCGGAGACAGGCTCACAGGGGCGGAGACAGGCTCACAGGGGGCGGAGACAGGCTCACAGGGGGCGGAGACAGGCTCACAGGGGGCGGAGACAGGCTCACAGGGGGCGGAGACAGGCTCACAGGGGGCGGAGACAGGCTCACAGGGGGCGGAGACAGGCTCACAGGGGGCGGAGACAGGCTCACAGGGGGCGGAGACAGGCTCACAGGGGGCGGAGACAGGCTCACAGGGGGCGGAGACAGGCTCACAGGGGGCGGAGACAGGCTCACAGGGGGCGGAGACAGGCTCACGGTACCGGTCAGAATACCGGTCAGGACACCGGTCAGGACACCGGTCAGGATACCGGTCAGGATACCGGTCAGGCTCAGGATACCGGTCAGGATACCGGTCAGGCTCAGGATACCGGTCAGGATACCGGTCAGGCTCAGGATACCGGTCAGGATACCGGTCAGGATACCGGTCAGGATACCGGTCAGGCTCAGGATACCGGTCAGGATACCGGTCAGGATACCGGTCAGGACACCGGTCAGGATACCGGTCAGGATACCGGTCAGGCTCGGGTACCGGTCAGGCCCGGGTACCGGTCAGGGTCGGCAGGAGACCCAGTTTCGGGAAGGACAGAAAGACCGAACAGGACCTCCATTCGGCCTCGGATCTGCGCCCCTCCCCCAAAAAAAAAAAAATTCGGGGAATGTCCAGAAAAGGCAATGGCTCTACCTTCGAGCGGGGTGTGGGCAGGTGACGATACGGCAACTCGGCAGCCATCTTGGGCTGCGGGGTGTCAACCCTCCAGGGTTGTGGAGTGGCGGCCATCTTGGCCCGCGGGTTGCCAGGAAGAGCTCCGGGAGGTAATGCGGTGCTCAGCCGCCGGATGTAGGCATCCCTCCGGATGTACGCATCCCAGCCGAAGGCATCCTCCTCGGACTCTTCCTCCGACTCGTCCTCCCACTCTTCTTCCGACTCCTCAGACTCCGCTCCGTAATCACCCGGCACCCAGATGGGTGGTGGGGCGGATGATCGCGGAGGAAGCGGGGGTCCTTCCCGTATCGCGCACCGGCGCAGATAAGCCGGTGCCTCCGCAGACTGTTCGCATCCCCGCAAACAGCTCTGCTTCCTCTGCTGCGTCCTTCTTGGTGGGAACATACTGTCACGACTGGCTCCCAGGCAGGTAGCGCAGGTAGCAGGTAACGGACACAGGCGCAGAGAATTCTATTAATAATGTCTTTATTTCAAGACTCACCGAACACTTCGGGTCTCGCACAAAAGAAGCACACAGAAGACCGTTTCGGTCACCGGATCAAACACTGGAGAAAACACTGGAGAAATACCGAAACGTACCCCCATCGGTACGTACAGTCAAGCATGACATATATAGATAATGTTCCCACAAAGCAGACAGAGAAACCCCAGACTTAAATACATGCCTAATTGGCAAACCAGGCACAGGTGAGGACAGAGCACAGCTGCTGTCACTGTCCTTGATTGTCTCTCTCCTCGCCGACAAGGGGGAAGTGCCAATACGGGCCATAGAGGAAGGTAGAGGGAGGGATAGACCTCAGGTCCTCACAACATTAGCCAACTCCCCCGTCTATCACATTAGCCCACTCCCCCGTCTATCCCATTAGCCCACAGCCCCGTCTATCCCATTAGCCCACCGCCCCGTCTATCCCATTAGCCCACTGCCCCTTCTATCCCATTAGCCCACTGCCCCGTCTATCCCATTAGCCCACTGCCCCGTCTATCACATTAGCCCACTCCCCGTCTATCACATTAGCCCACTCCCCGTCTATCCCATTAGCCCACTGCCCAGTCTATCACATTAGCCCACTCCCCGTCTATCACATTAGCCCACTCCCCGTCTATCACATTAGCCCACTCCCCGTCTATCACATTAGCCCACTGGCCGTCTATCCCATTAGCCCACTGCCCCGTCTATCACATTAGCCCACAGCCACGTCTATCCCATTAGCCCACTGCCCCGTCTATCACATTAGCCCACTGCCCCATCTATCACATTAGCCCACTGCCCCGTCTATCCCATTAGCCCACTGCCCCGTCTATCACATTAGCCCACTGCCCCGTCTATCACATTAGCCCACTGCCCCGTCTATCACATTAGCCCACTGCCCCGTCTATCACATTAGCCCACTGCCCCGTCTATCACATTAGCCCACTGCCCCGTCTATCACATTAGCCCACTGCCCCGTCTATCACATTAGCCCACTCCCCGCTCCTTGCAATGAACCAAGGTGAAATTTAACATAACGAAAAAACATACAAACAACCCATACAAATAATCATCATTGTACTTATATTCATGTGGTACAAATCAAATAGTAGCAAAACCTGAGAGGAAAACAAACCAATCCTCCCTCTATCATTCTCGCCACACTTTCTGTCTGTACACATCTGACCCTGGACCTGTTGGTTTCTTGGTTGCAGGGGTGTGGGCATTGATTGGAGAAGCAGACAGCTGCACTCTAACCACTCCACACATGTTCCACACATTTCCTTCATTGTGTCGTTCTGTTTCATGTGCTCCCCCGGCTGGGTTGGCGTGGGTGTTATCGTGCCTGGATCTAAGAGTGTGGAGTTTGATGGAGGTGGAGTAACGTCACAGAAGGACCGGCAGTGCTGTGGAGTAAAAACAGACCAAGGAGAGAGATCAGCAATAAGGAGGAACCTTCAAACCCAGAACGACCCAGAATTAAGAACTAATCCTGAAATAAACCCAAGTCAGCACTATGGCCAGCTGCTGGGGCACTCAAACTAAATAGAGTTGAGGGCTATTCTGCAAGTGTCTTTCACGCAACCAATACATTTAGATTTTTGTAACATAACATTTAACCTTGATCCAAACTCTAACCTCAGCACTAATCATTAACCATTAACCATAAATGTCAAATCATTTTGATTTCGATGACCAACATAACAGCACATTTTTTAACGGCAACAAAATTGCTTACAATTCACAGGGCATGCAAGGACCAATTGCACTGGGTATGTATTGGTAGCAAAAGTATTCGCATAGATATTTGTACATTTCGGTATTCTCAGGATAAGCCATTTGAGTGTTCATACAAATTGATCTATGATTTTCATTGATATAGACCTACATATATGTACGGCTATAGATATGTAAGGCTATAGATATGTACACATATATGTATGGCTATAGATATGTACACATATATGTATGGCTATAGATATGTACGGCTATAGATATGTACACATATATGTACGGCTATAGATATGTAAGGCTATAGATATGTACACATATATGTATGGCTATAGATATGTACACATATATGTACGGCTATAGATATGTAAGGCTATAGATATGTACACATATATGTATGGCTATAGATATGTACACATATATGTACGGCTATAGATATGTAAGGCTATAGATATGTACACATATATGTATGGCTATAGATATGTAAGGCTATAGATATGTACACATATATGTATGGCTATAGATATGTACGGCTATAGATATGTACACATATATGTACGGCTATAGATATGTAAGGCTATAGATATGTACACAGATATGTATGGCTATAGATATGTATGGCTATATATATCTTAGTGGAGAACCATCAGTGGTGCCTCATTACACACCTCTAGTGGAGAACCATCAGTGGTGCCTCATTACACACCTCTAGTGGAGAACCATCAGTGGTGCCTCATTACACACCTCTAGTGGAGAACCATCAGTGGAGCCTCATTACACACCTCTAGTGGAGAACCATCAGTGGTGCCTCATTACACACCTCTAGTGGAGAACCATCAGTGGAGCCTCATTACACACCTCTAGTGGAGAACCATCAGTGGTGCCTCATTACACACCTCTAGTGGAGAACCATCAGTGGTGCCTCATTACACACCTCTAGTGGAGAACCATCAGTGGTGCCTCATTACACACCTCTAGTGGAGAACCATCAGTGGAGCCTCATTACACACCTCTAGTGGAGAACCATCAGTGGTGCCTCATTACACACCTCTAGTGGAGAACCATCAGTGGTGCCTCATTACACACCTCTAGTGGAGAACCATCAGTGGTGCCTCATTACACACCTCTAGTGGAGAACCATCAGTGGAGCCTCATTACACACCTCTAGTGGAGAACCATCAGTGGTGCCTCATTACACACCTCTAGTGGAGAACCATCAGTGGTGCCTCATTACACACCTCTAGTGGAGAACCATCAGTGGAGCCTCATTACACACCTCTAGTGGAGATCCATCAGTGGTGCCTCATTACACACCTCTAGTGGAGAACCATCAGTGGTGCCTCATTACACACCTCTAGTGGAGAACCATCAGTGGAGCCTCATTACACACCTCTAGTGGAGAACCATCAGTGGTGCCTCATTACACACCTCTAGTGGAGAACCATCAGTGGTGCCTCATTACACACCTCTAGTGGAGAACCATCAGTGGAGCCTCATTACACACCTCTAGTGGAGAACCATCAGTGGTGCCTCATTACACACCTCTAGTGGAGAACCATCAGTGGTGCCTCATTACACACCTCTAGTGGAGAACCATCAGTGGAGCCTCATTACACACCTCTAGTGGAGAACCATCAGTGGTGCCTCATTACACACCTCTAGTGGAGAACCATCAGTGGTGCCTCATTACACACCTCTAGTGGAGAACCATCAGTGGAGCCTCATTACACACCTCTAGTGGAGAACCATCAGTGGAGCCTCATTACACACCTCTAGTGGAGAACCATCAGTGGTGCCTCATTACACACCTCTAGTGGAGAACCATCAGTGGTGCCTCATTACACACCTCTAGTGGAGAACCATCAGTGGTGCCTCATTACACACCTCTAGTGGAGAACCATCAGTGGTGCCTCATTACACACCTCTAGTGGAGAACCATCAGTGGAGCCTCATTACACACCTCTAGTGGAGAACCATCAGTGGAGCCTCATTACACACCTCTAGTGGAGAACCATCAGTGGTGCCTCATTACACACCTCTAGTGGAGAACCATCAGTGGTGCCTCATTACACACCTCTAGTGGAGAACCATCAGTGGTGCCTCATTACACACCTCTAGTGGAGAACCATCAGTGGTGCCTCATTACACACCTCTAGTGGAGAACCATCAGTGGTGCCTCATTACACACCTCTAGTGGAGAACCATCAGTGGAGCCTCATTACACACCTCTAGTGGAGAACCATCAGTGGAGCCTCATTACACACCTCTAGTGGAGAACCATCAGTGGAGCCTCATTACACACCTCTAGTGGAGAACCATCAGTGGTGCCTCATTACACACCTCTAGTGGAGAACCATCAGTGGTGCCTCATTACACACCTCTAGTGGAGAACCATCAGTGGTGCCTCATTACACACCTCTAGTGGAGAACCATCAGTGGTGCCTCATTACACACCTCTAGTGGAGAACCATCAGTGGAGCCTCATTACACACCTCTAGTGGAGAACCATCAGTGGAGCCTCATTACACACCTCTAGTGGAGAACCATCAGTGGAGCCTCATTACACACCTCTAGTGGAGAACCATCAGTGGAGCCTCATTACACACCTCTAGTGGAGAACCATCAGTGGAGCCTCATTACACACCTCTAGTGGAGAACCATCAGTGGAGCCCATTCATTACAGTGGAGCCTCACACCTCTAGTGGAGAACCATCAGTGGAGCCTCATTGGAGAACCATCACCTCTAGTGGAGAACCATCAGTGGTGCCTCATTACACACCTCTAGTGGAGAACCATCAGTGGTGCCTCATTACACACCTCTAGTGGAGAACCATCAGTGGTGCCTCATTACACACCTCTAGTGGAGAACCATCAGTGGAGCCTCATTACACACCTCTAGTGGAGAACCATCAGTGGAGCCTCATTACACACCTCTAGTGGAGAACCATCAGTGGAGCCTCATTACACACCTCTAGTGGAGAACCATCAGTGGAGCCTCATTACACACCTCTAGTGGAGAACCATCAGTGGTGCCTCATTACACACCTCTAGTGGAGAACCATCAGTGGTGCCTCATTACACACCTCTAGTGGAGAACCATCAGTGGTGCCTCATTACACACCTCTAGTGGAGAACCATCAGTGGTGCCTCATTACACACCTCTAGTGGAGAACCATCAGTGGAGCCTCATTACACACCTCTAGTGGAGAACCATCAGTGGTGCCTCATTACACACCTCTAGTGGAGAACCATCAGTGGTGCCTCATTACACACCTCTAGTGGAGAACCATCAGTGGTGCCTCATTACACACCTCTAGTGGAGAACCATCAGTGGAGCCTCATTACACACCTCTAGTGGAGAACCATCAGTGGTGCCTCATTACACACCTCTAGTGGAGAACCAGTGGAGAACCATCAGTGGTGCCTCATTACACACCTCTAGTGGAGAACCATCAGTGGAGCCTCATTACACACCTCTAGTGGAGAACCATCAGTGGAGCCTCATTACACACCTCTAGTGGAGAACCATCAGTGGTGCCTCATTACACACCTCTAGTGGAGAACCATCAGTGGAGCCTCATTACACACCTCTAGTGGAGAACCATCAGTGGAGCCTCATTACACACCTCTAGTGGAGAACCTCATGGTGCCTACACACCTCTAGTGGAGAACCATCAGTGGAGCCTCATTACACACCTCTAGTGGAGAACCATCAGTGGAGCCTCATTACACACCTCTAGTGGAGAACCATCAGTGGAGCCTCATTACACACCTCTAGTGGAGAACCATCAGTGGAGCCTCATTACACACCTCTAGTGGAGAACCATCAGTGGAGCCTCATTACACACCTCTAGTGGAGAACCATCAGTGGAGCCTCATTACACACCTCTAGTGGAGAACCATCAGTGGAGCCTCATTACACACCTCTAGTGGAGAACCATCAGTGGTGCCTCATTACACACCTCTAGTGGAGAACCATCAGTGGAGCCTCATTACACACCTCTAGTGGAGAACCATCAGTGGTGCCTCATTACACACCTCTAGTGGAGAACCATCAGTGGTGCCTCATTACACACCTCTAGTGGAGATCCATCAGTGGAGCCTCATTACACACCTCTAGTGGAGAACCATCAGTGGAGCCTCATTACACACCTCTAGTGGAGAACCATCAGTGGAGCCTCATTACACACCTCTAGTGGAGAACCATCAGTGGAGCCTCATTACACACCTCTAGTGGAGAACCATCAGTGGTGCCTCATTACACACCTCTAGTGGAGAACCATCAGTGGTGCCTCATTACACACCTCTAGTGGAGAACCATCAGTGGTGCCTCATTACACACCTCTAGTGGAGAACCATCAGTGGTGCCTCATTACACACCTCTAGTGGAGAACCATCAGTGGTGCCTCATTACACACCTCTAGTGGAGAACCATCAGTGGTGCCTCATTACACACCTCTAGTGGAGATCCATCAGTGGTGCCTCATTACACACCTCTAGTGGAGAACCATCAGTGGTGCCTCATTACACACCTCTAGTGGAGAACCATCAGTGGTGCCTCATTACACACCTCTAGTGGAGAACCATCAGTGGAGCCTCATTACACACCTCTAGTGGAGAACCATCAGTGGAGCCTCATTACACACCTCTAGTGGAGAACCATCAGTGGTGCCTCATTACACACCTCTAGTGGAGAACCATCAGTGGAGCCTCATTACACACCTCTAGTGGAGAACCATCAGTGGAGCCTCATTACACACCTCTAGTGGAGAACCATCAGTGGTGCCTCATTACACACCTCTAGTGGAGAACCATCAGTGGTGCCTCATTACACACCTCTAGTGGAGAACCATCAGTGGTGCCTCATTACACACCTCTAGTGGAGAACCATCAGTGGAGCCTCATTACACACCTCTAGTGGAGATCAGATGCTTAAGGATGATTACCGAAATAGTGTCTCATAGACTGTTAGTTTGTTAGAGCCGTGGCTGTGTTTGTTTACACCTGTTGTTTGTCGTTATATCGTTACTCTCCTGTCTCTGTGATGAATATACATTTATCCAGAGATACATGCTGTGTTCTGCATCACCAAACAACCAGATAGGGAGAGGGAGAGAGAGGGAGAGAGAGACAGTGAGAGAGAGAGAGGGAGAGAGGGAGGGAGAGAGAGACAGTGAGAGAGAGGGAGGGAGAGAGAGAGAGAGAGAGGGAGAGAGAGACAGTTAGAGAGAGAGAGGGAGAGAGAGACAGTGAGAGAGGGAGGGAGGGATAGAGACAGTGAGAGAGAAACAGTGAGAGAGAGAGAGAGAGAGAGAGAGGGAGAGAGAGGGAGAGAGAGGGAGAGAGAGAGAGGGAGAGAGAGAGAGAGAGAGGGAGAGAGAGAGAGAGAGAGAGAGAGAGAGAGGGAGAGAGAGGGAGAGAGAGGGAGAGAGAGAGGGAGAGAGAGAGGGAGAGAGGGAGAGAGTAGGAGGAAGAGAGAGATCTCCACATTTCCTCATATCTGCGAGACTCTCTGTCACTCTGAGGCCTGCAAGCTTACAGGGCTTCAATAATAACCACAGCCTTGTCCCATGATGCACTGGGAATACCTAAAGTAATCGAATTAGATCGGGATGGAAAAGACTTCAGAGTCAACCAGTTGACATGGGAACAGAACGAATAGACATACAGCCTAAATACGATAAGTCCAGAGGGTACCGCCAACGCTAATTTACTCCTTACATACGTCCTCCCACTAGGAGACATATCAACCAGTCGTAGACATATAGAGCGAACTTGAAATGGACATCTGGGGCATCATTTATAAACGCTGCGTACGCACAAAGAATGCGTACGCCGCTCTCTACGCAATAGTTGGGATTTATCAAAAGCAAACTTGACGTGAAAATGTGCGGTCCTCTACGCAAGCTCTGACCCATGCGTACGCACAGAAACGGGTGAAATGAGAAATGGCGACATCGTCGGCAGATGGATGAAATACACGAAAATGTGTTAAAATGCAGACTGTTGTGTAAAATAAATGGAAATATCTCCTGTCATTAATAATATTAAGAATTCACGAAGCCATTCTTACAATTCACAGCCTACACAAACACCTGTTTGATCGATCTGCTAAAACAAATCAATATATATATAGAACAACATATATATATAAAACAACATATAACGTCAATTAAAATTAATATTTATTTCCAAAAAATAACTCAAATATGTTCTGTAATTATATTGTCATGTTGTGAAATTCATCCTCATAAATACGGCGAACAGAACAAAACCGTGTATAAAACTGATATTCTTGTCGATGTCTCCGTCTGACGGAGCAGATAGATGGATATATATATGGATGGATAGATAGATGGATAAATGAATATATATAGATGGATAGATATATAGATGGGGATATGGATATATATTATATATATATATCCACTGGGGAAAGTGTATTTCATAGTATAGATGTAGTGTTCATGTATGTGCCTTTAGTTGGTTCTATTTTAAATGTGTTTCATCGCATGTCTTAACCCATATTTTGAAAGGTGCAACATATATCTCAGCCAACCGTTATCCGGGTTATGTCAGATGTGTTAGTATGTATAAAAGGTTTGTCTTGTAATTACATAAAGTTTCACTGCGGGTGAACAGGCAAAGCAAGAAGCGCAATATCCACCTCCCCAACAGGAAACTTCACATTGAGTGACGTTATTTCTCCGGGTTTCCTCCCAGTTTGTCATGACGTTTCAATCAATGAATATTAATTTGAGGCGTTTCTTTGACTATTTATGGGCAAATATGGGCGTGATATGAAGCCGCAAAAGCTGCGCCACATTTAGAGTTCATTGTGATTTATTAAGCGAAAACGGTGTAGGACGTGCGTGCGCACGGTTTGATAAATCCCAATATTTTTGTCCGTACGTACATCCTACGCTTTGTCCGTACGCCACTGACGCAAATCGTACGCAATGTTTGATAAATGAGGCCTCTGGTGAGGGAGAGTTTGGAGTGTGATTTCTGTCTGTCTTCCTGTTTAGAATATGAGGTGGTCATTTAGTCCTGTGCTGAGAGTATAGTGGATTAGAAGAGGTCTATTGTCTCTTTATAATATTGGTCAGTATGGTGTGTTTTCATCTGTAAATGATTAGAGGTCTATTGTCTCTTTATAATATTGTATTATAGTCAGTATGGTGTGTTTTCATCTGTAACTGATTAGGGGTCTATTGTCTCTTTATAATATTGTATTATGGTCAGTATGGTGTGTTTTCATCTGTAAATGATTAGAGGTCTATTGTCTCTTTATAATATTGTATTATAGTCAGTATGGTGTGTTTTCATCTGTAACTGATTAGAGGTCTATTGTCTCTTTATAATATTGTATTATGGTCAATATGGTGTGTTTTCATCTGTAAATGATTAGAGGTCTATTGTCTCTTTATAATATTGTATTATAGTCAATATGGTGTGTTTTCATCTGTAACTGATTAGAGGTCTATTGTCTCTTTATAATATTGTATTATGGTCAATATGGTGTGTTTTCATCTGTAACTGATTAGGGTCTATTGTCTCTTTATAATATTGTATTATAGTCAGTATGGTGTGTTTTCATCTGTAAATGATTATTGTATTATGGTCAGTATTGTCTCTTTATAATATTGTATTATGGTCAGTATGGTGTTTTCATCTGTAACTGATTAGGGGTCTATTGTCTCTTTATAATATTGTATTATGGTCAATATGGTGTGTTTTCATCTGTAACTGATTAGAGGTCTATTGTCTCTTTATAATATTGTATTATGGTCAGTACACAAAATACACATAAGAAAAGTGTTTATTTTAATCACAGAACACTATCACCAGCTGGGAGAACAGCTCCTGGGGATGGACTAAAGCTCTATAATGAGACAGTACTCAGTAGGTAGAGACATATATAACAGGGATAGACTAAAGCTCTATAATGAGACAGTACTCAGTAGGTAGAGACATATATAACAGGGATGGACTAAAGCTCTATAATGAGACAGTACTCAGTAGGTAGAGACATATATAACAGGGATAGACTAAAGCTCTATAATGAGACAGTACTCAGTAGATAGAGACATATAAAACAGGGATGGACTAAAGCTCTATAATGAGACAGTACTCAGTAGGTAGAGACATATATAACAGGGATAGACTAAAGCTCTATAATGAGACAGTACTCAGTAGGTAGAGACATATATAACAGGGATAGACTAAAGCTCTATAATATAATAGAGACAGATATAACAGGGATAGACTAAAGCTCTATAATGAGACAGTACTCAGTAGATAGAGACAGAGACAGATAATGAGACAGTACAGTAGATAGATAAAACAGGGATGGACTAAAGCTCTATAATGAGACAGACAGTAGGTAGAGACATATATAACAGGGATAGTAGCTCTATAATGAGACAGTACTCAGTAGGTAGAGACATATATAACAGGGATAGACTAAAGCTCTAATGAGACAGATAGAGACATATATAACAGGGATAGACTAAAGCTCTATAATGAGACAGTACTCAGTAGATAGAGACATATATAACAGGGATGGTCTAAAGCTCTATAATGAGACAGTACTCAGTAGGTAGAGACATATATAACAGGGATGGACTAAAGCTCTATAATGAGACAGTACTCAGTAGGTAGAGACATATATAACAGGGATGGACTAAAGCTCTATAATGAGACAGTACTCAGTAGGTAGAGACATATATAACAGGGATAGACTAAAGCTCTATAATGAGACAGTACTCAGTAGGTAGAGACATATATAACAGGGATAGACTAAAGCTCTATAATGAGACAGTACTCAGTAGGTAGAGACATTTATAACAGGGATGGACTAAAGCTCTATAATGAGACAGTACTCAGTAGGTAGAGACATATATAACAGGGATGGACTAAAGCTCTATAATGAGACAGTACTCAGTAGGTAGAGACATATATAACAGGGATAGACTAAAGCTCTATAATGAGACAGTACTCAGTAGGTAGAGACATATATAACAGGGATGGACTAAAGCTCTATAATGAGACAGTACTCAGTAGGTAGAGACATATATAACAGGGATAGACTAAAGCTCTATAATGAGACAGTACTCAGTAGATAGAGACATATAAAACAGGGATGGACTAAAGCTCTATAATGAGACAGTACTCAGTAGGTAGAGACATATATAACAGGGATAGACTATAGCTCTATAATGAGACAGTACTCAGTAGGTAGAGACATATATAACAGGGATAGACTAAAGCTCTAATGAGACAGTACTCAGTAGATAGAGACATATATAACAGGGATAGACTAAAGCTCTATAATGAGACAGTACTCAGTAGGTAGAGACATATATAACAGGGATGGACTAAAGCTCTATAATGAGACAGTACTCAGTAGGTAGAGACATATATAACAGGGATGGACTAAAGCTCTATAATGACACAGTGCTCAGTAGGTAGAGACATATATAACAGGGATAGACTAAAGCTCTATAATGAGACAGTACTCAGTAGGTAGAGACATATATAACAGGGATAGACTAAAGCTCTATAATGAGACAGTACTCAGTAGGTAGAGACATATATAACAGGGATGGTCTAAAGCTCTATAATGAGACAGTACTCAGTAGATAGAGACATATATAACAGGGATAGACTAAAGCTCTATAATGAGACAGTACTCAGTAGATAGAGACAGATATAACAGGGATGGTCTAAAGCTCTATAATGAGACAGTACTCAGTAGATAGAGACATATAAAACAGGGATGGACTAAAGCTCTATAATGAGACAGTACTCAGTAGGTAGAGACATATATAACAGGGATAGACTAAAGCTCTATAATGAGACAGTATTCAGTAGGTAGAGACATATATAACAGGGATAGACTAAAGCTCTATAATGAGACAGTACTCAGTAGGTAGAGACATATATAACAGGGATGGTCTAAAGCTCTATAATGAGACAGTACTCAGTAGATAGAGACATATATAACAGGGATAGACTAAAGCTCTATAATGAGACAGTACTCAGTAGATAGAGACAGATATAACAGGGATGGTCTAAAGCTCTATAATGAGACAGTACTCAGTAGATAGAGACATATAAAACAGGGATGGACTAAAGCTCTATAATGAGACAGTACTCAGTAGGTAGAGACATATATAACAGGGATAGACTATAGCTCTATAATGAGACAGTACTCAGTAGGTAGAGACATATATAACAGGGATAGACTAAAGCTCTAATGAGACAGTACTCAGTAGATAGAGACATATATAACAGGGATAGACTAAAGCTCTATAATGAGACAGTACTCAGTAGGTAGAGACATATATAACAGGGATGGTCTAAAGCTCTATAATGAGACAGTACTCAGTAGGTAGAGACATATATAACAGGGATGGACTAAAGCTCTATAATGACACAGTGCTCAGTAGGTAGAGACATATATAACAGGGATAGACTAAAGCTCTATAATGAGACAGTACTCAGTAGGTAGAGACATATATAACAGGGATAGACTAAAGCTCTATAATGAGACAGTACTCAGTAGGTAGAGACATATATAACAGGGATAGACTAAAGCTCTATAATGAGACAGTACTCAGTAGGTAGAGACATATATAACAGGGATAGACTAAAGCTCTATAATGAGACAGTACTCAGTATAGAGACATATATAACAGGGATGGACTAAAGGGATGGACTAAAGCTCTATAATGAGACAGTACTCAGTAGGTAGAGACATATATAACAGGGATGGACTAAAGCTCTATAATGAGACAGTACTCAGTAGGTAGAGACATATATAACTGGGATGGTCTAAAGCTCTATAATGAGACAGTACTCAGTAGGTAGAGACATATATAACAGGGATGGTCTAAAGCTCTATAATGAGACAGTACTCAGTAGGTAGAGACATATATAACAGGGATAGACTAAAGCTCTATAATGAGACAGTACTCAGTAGGTAGAGACATATATAACAGGGATAGACTAAAGCTCTATAATGAGACAGTACTCAGTAGGTAGAGACATATATAACAGGGATGGACTAAAGCTCTATAATGAGACAGTACTCAGTAGGTAGAGACATATATAACTGGGATGGTCTAAAGCTCTATAATGAGACAGTACTCAGTAGGTAGAGACATATATAACAGGGATGGTCTAAAGCTCTATAATGAGACAGTACTCAGTAGGTAGAGACATATATAACAGGGATAGACTAAAGCTCTATAATGAGACAGTACTCAGTAGGTAGAGACATATATAACAGGGATAGACTAAAGCTCTATAATGAGACAGTACTCAGTAGGTAGAGACATATATAACAGGGATGGACTAAAGCTCTATAATGAGACAGTACTCAGTAGGTAGAGACATATATAACAGGGATAGACTAAAGCTCTATAATGAGACAGTACTCAGTAGGTAGAGACATATATAACAGGGATAGACTAAAGCTCTAATGAGACTCTAGATTGAAGGGGTGTTTTAAAATAAACGTACAGTGACATAATGAAATATATTGATCATACATACAGTATGATTAAAAAATAACATAGCATTCCAAATCACATGGTGTTCCTTAAGTTCATAACACCATTTAACCAGGACACAAAAGGAAATAATGGTTCACATCAGGTGAGTCCTTAAGACCCTATCTAGAAGTGTGACATAGAAACTCCCTATATAGTACAATACTTATTTAACCCAAGATCACAGGGCAGGACAGAGCACTAAATAAAGAATAGACAGTTATTTGGGACACGACATAGTTCCACTGCTTTATAGTGCTCAAGAGGAAGGTGTGATGGAGAGATGACTGGGGAGCATAGGAAATGTACTAAATATGTAGGTTGTGTGGGGTGTGTGGGGTGTGTGGGGAGAAATACAGCTGCTTAATAGCTTATGAGTAAGTGGAAATACTATGATCCATAGATTATGTCTAGTCTGATTTAAAACCAATACGGTTAAAATGAAAACACACAGTTCAGGTTCTTAATAATCATTTTTTGGTTTAAATATTTAGAAATGCTGATTGGCTGATCTGTCTGGTGCTAACAGTTACAAGCCTCTGACCAGTTAGTCACAAAGAACTATGCTCCAATTGTGTAGATGGATGGTGGGTTAGAACCTGTGTAATGGAGGGAGGTGGGGTGGGTTAGAACCTGTGTAATGGAGGGAGGTGGGGTGGGTTAGAACCTGTGTAATGGAGGGAGGTGGGGTGGGTTAGAACCTGTGTAATGGAGGGAGGTGGGGTGGGTTAGAACCTGTGCAATGGAGGGAGGTGGGGTGGGTTAGAACCTGTGCAATGGAGGGAGGTGGGGTGGGTTAGAACCTGTGTAATGGAGGGAGGTGGGGTGGGTTAGAACCTGTGTAATGGAGGGAGGTGGGGTGGGTTAGAACCTGTGTAATGGAGGGAGGTGGGGTGGGTTAGAACCTGTGTAATGGAGGGAGGTGGGGTGGGTTAGAACCTGTGTAATGGAGGGAGGTGGGGTGGGTTAGAACCTGTGTAATGGAGGGAGGTGGGGTGGGTTAGAACCTGTGTAATGGAGGGAGGTGGGGTGGGTTAGAACCTGGATGGAGGGGGGGGGGGGTTAGAACCTGTGTAATGGAGGGAGGTGGGGTGGGTTAGAACCTGTGTAATGGAGGGAGGTGGGGTGGGTTAGAACCTGGGTTAGAACCTGTGTGGAGGGAGGTGGGGTGGGTTAGAACCTGTGTAATGGAGGGAGGTGGGTTAGAACCTGTGTAATGGAGGGAGGTGGGGTGGGTTAGAACCTGTGTAATGGAGGGAGGTGGGGTGGGTTAGAACCTGTGTAATGGAGGGAGGTGGGGTGGGTTAGAACCTGTGTAATGGAGGGAGGTGGGGTGGGTTAGAACCTGTGTAATGGAGGGAGGTGGGGTGGGTTAGAACCTGTGTAATGGAGGGAGGTGGGGTGGGTTAGAACCTGTGTAATGGAGGGAGGTGGGGTGGGTTAGAACCTGTGTAATGGAGGGAGGTGGGGTGGGTTAGAACCTGTGTAATGGAGGGAGGTGGGGTGGGTTAGAACCTGTGTAATGGAGGTGGGGGGAGGTGGAGGGAGGTGGGGTGGGTTAGAACCTGTGTAATGGAGGGAGGTGGGGTGGGTTAGAACCTGGGTTAGTGTAATGGAGGGAGGTGGGGTGGGTTAGAACCTGTGTAATGGGTTAGAACCTGTGTAATGGAGGGACCTGTGTAATGGAGGGGGTGGGTTAGAACCTGTGTAATGGAGGGAGGTGGGGTGGGTTAGAACCTGTGTAATGGAGGGAGGTGGGGTGGGGTGGGTTAGAACCTGTGTAATGGAGGGAGGTGGGGTGGGTTAGAACCTGTGTAATGGAGGGAAGGTGGGGTGGGTTAGAACCTGTGTAATGGAGGGAGGTGGGGTGGGTTAGAACCTGTGTGTAATGGAGGGAGGTGGGGTGGGTTAGAACCTGTGTAATGGAGGGAGGTGGGGTGGGTTAGAACCTGTGTAATGGAGGGAGGTGGGGTGGGTTAGAACCTGTGTAATGGAGGGAGGTGGGGTGGGTTAGAACCTGTGTAATGGAGGGAGGTGGGGTGGGTTAGAACCTGTGTAATGGAGGGAGGTGGGGTGGGTTAGAACCTGTGTAATGGAGGGTGGGGTGGGTTAGAACCTGGTAATGGAGGGGGTGGGGTTAGAACCTGTGTAATGGAGGGAGGTGGGGTGGGTTAGAACCTGTGTAATGGAGGGAGGTTAGAACCTGTGTAATGGAGGGAGGTGGGGTGGGTTAGAACCTGTGTAATGGAGGGAGGTGGGGTGGGTTAGAACCTGTGTAATGGAGGGAGGTGGGGTGGGTTAGAACCTGTGTAATGGAGGGAGGTGGGGTGGGTTAGAACCTGTGTAATGGAGGGAGGTGGGGTGGGTTAGAACCTGTGTAATGGAGGGAGGTGGGGTGGGTTAGAACCTGTGTAGAAATGGAGGGAGGTGGGGTGGGTTAGAACCTGTGTAATGGAGGGAGGTGGGGTGGGTTAGAACCTGTGTAATGGAGGGAGGTGGGGTGGGTTAGAACCTGTGTAATGGATGGAGGGGGGTGGGTTAGAACCTGTGTAATGGTTGGGTTAGAACCTGTGTAATGGAGGGAGGTGGGGTGGGTTAGAACCTGTGTAATGGAGGGAGGTGGGGTGGGTTAGAACCTGTGTAATGGAGGGAGGTGGGGTGGGTTAGGTTATGGAACCTGGGTGTGTGATGGAGGGAGGTGGGGTGGGTTAGAACCTGTGTAATGGAGGGAGGTGGGGTGGGTTAGAACCTGTGTAATGGAGGGAGGTGGGGTGGGTTAGAACCTGTGTAATGGAGGGAGGTGGGGTGGGTTAGAACCTGGTAATGGAGGGAGGTGGGGTTAGAACCTGTGTGGAGGGATGGAGGGAGGTGGGGTGGGTTAGAACCTGTGTAATGGAGGGAGGTGGGGTGGGTTAGAACCTGTGTAATGGAGGGAGGTGGGGTGGGTTAGAACCTGTGTAATGGAGGGAGGTGGGGTGTTAGAACCTGTGTAATGGAGGGAGGTGGGGTGGGTTAGAACCTGTGTAATGGAGGGAGGTGGGGTGGGTTAGAACCTGTGTAATGGAGGGAGGTGGGGTGGGTTAGAACCTGTGTAATGGAGGGAGGTGGGGTGGGTTAGAACCTGGGGTGTAACCTGTGTAATGGGGAGGTGTGGGTTAGAACCTGTGATGGGGAGGTGGGGTGGGTTAGAACCTGTGTAATGGAGGGAGGTGGGGTGGGTTAGAACCTGTGTAATGGAGGGAGGTGGGGTGGGTTAGAACCTGTGTAATGGAGGGAGGTGGGGTGGGTTAGAACCTGTGTAATGGAGGGAGGTGGGGTGGGTTAGAACCTGTGTAATGGAATGGGGAGGGAGGTGGGGTGGGTTAGAACCTGTGTAATGTGATGGGGAGGTGGGGTGGGTTAGAACCTGTGTAATGGAGGGAGGGGGTGGGTTAGAACCTGTGTAATGGAGGGAGGTGGGGTGGGTTAGAACCTGGGGTGTAGAATGGAGGGAGGTGGGGTGGGTTAGAACCTGTGTAATGGAGGGAGGTGGGGTGGGTTAGAACCTGTGTAATGGAGGGAGGTGGGGTGGGTTAGAACCTGTGTAATGGAGGGAGGTGGGGTGGGTTAGAACCTGTGTAATGGAGGGAAGGTAATGGAGGGGGTGGGTTAGAACCTGTGTAATGGAGGGGGGTGGAAGGGAACCTGTGTAATGGGGTGGGTTAGAACCTGGGGTGTAATGAATGGAGGGAGGTGGGGTGGGTTAGAACCTGTGTAATGGAGGGAGGTGGGGTGGGTTAGAACCTGTGTAATGGAGGGAACCTGTGTGATGGAGGGAGGTGGGGTGGGTTAGAACCTGTGTAATGGAGGGAGGTGGGGTGGGTTAGAACCTGTGTAATGAGGGAGGTGGGGTGGGTTAGAACCTGTGTAATGGAGGGAGGTGGGGTGGGTTAGAACCTGTGTAATGGAGGGAGGTGGGGTGGGTTAGAACCTGTGTAATGGAGGGAGGTGGGGTGGGTTAGAACCTGTGTAATGAGGGAGGTGGGTTAGAACCTGTGTGATGGAGGGAGGTGGGGTGGGTTAGAACCTGTGTAATGGAGGGAGGTGGGGTGGGTTAGAACCTGTGTGATGGAGGGAGGTGGGGTGGGTTAGAACCTGTGTAATGGAGGGAGGTGGGTTAGAACCTGTGTAATGAGGGAGGTGGGGTGGGTTAGAACCTGTGTGATGGAGGGAGGTGGGGTGGGTTAGAACCTGTGTGATGGAGGGGGGAGGTGAGGTGGGTTAGAACCTGTGTGATGAGGGAGGTGGGGTGGGTTAGAACCTGTGTAATGGAGGGAGGTGGGGTGGGTTAGAACCTGTGTAATGGAGGGAGGTGGGGTGGGTTAGAACCTGTGTGATGAGGGAGGTGGGGTGGGTTAGAACCTGTGTACTGTAGGGAGGTGGTGTGTGTGTGTGTGTGTGTGTGTGTATTTATGTCTGTGTTTTACAACTTGTGTTTTACAGCTGCTGTTAAATTGCATTTGCGCCACGGTTCCCCAAGTCAGAGTTATTACATAAGGAACCAAATATAATTCAAAGCAGACGGATCTGACAGGCTGCTGAAGGTAGAGAAGTGCTGTGACCCTGCAGGACTAATTCTTTCAGTGTGTTGGGGTTGCCGAGGGGTTGCTAGGGAGGAGGAGGGGATTGGAAACATATCAGGTTCCAGCCTCTGGTTCTGTAGCCTAATTTCAAGTTTCCTCTGTTTCTCTCACTCTTATTCTCTTTAATGTTCACTCTATTCACCTCACTTTCCTATTGTTTGCTCTAGTGGTTTATAAGTGTCAGTGGCTAATTATGGCTACATAACTACTTTCTGTTTATTATGTTATTATTGCACATTTCAATAACTTGCAAACACATATTAGGACATAATTAAAAATAATACTGACATTTTCGATGCAACATCAGGACCTCTGTCAAATAAGCATCGTTTTGAATGCATCCAAAAATGTCAAGAAATCTGCGAGAATTACATCAGGTCTGAACATGTTCTAGTTGGACATGCTTAGAAAATGTGTACTTTACAGCTGCATAGATATACTGCATAGATATACTTAACAAAAGGGACCTACAGACTTCCCAAAGCTTAAAAAAGTTTAGGCGGAGTTGCAGACATATAATTTTAATTGGATTTTTGTGTATGCAGAAAATGCAATAAAATGTAAATGAGATGAAATTGCCCTTGTCAATAAGATGCATACATGCTTGTGCCTGAAATTGATCGTAACTAGGCTACATGTGAACTTATTTTAATGTAGACCTATAAAAGAATACCAATTCACAGACAGATGACTTGGCCTACTCAAAATGCCCAGTAAACAGAAAGTATTACAGACAACAGCGGCCTCTGCTGACGATTACTGGAACTGCAGTTAGTGGAATTGTCCAGCCAGAAATTCTCAAGTATAAACATTAAACAATTGAAAAAAAAATCAACCCTTTGTAGATCAATGTCTACTTCAGTCATAATATGTCATACAGATGTAAAACATATTTAAAACATTTTCTGATGACCTTGAACTATGTTGCTTGTAGGGATTCACCCTGAAATGGTTTATTAGTAACCATAAAGCAGTTGACTTTTTCAGTGTTTCAAATCAACGCACGACAGATTATATAAACACATCAAAATAATATAGACCACTGGAGAAATTAACTAGTCTCCAGTGTCTATTTAGTTGTCATCTAAGGTTTACTTTTGCCCTTAATTGTCTGATGTCTGCAGTAGCAGCAGTATGTTTGAAAGGATAGATGTGAGCCAAATGGTCCTCAATTCAACAGATTTGTAGATGGCCGCTACAGATATGTCAAACCACAGATATGTTCCATTGACCTCAGCAGAGAGACATGCTTCCAAAGACAATGGTTGCATACTAAATGGTAATATATTCCCTACACTATATAGTGCACTACCTTTGACCAGAGTCTTAGAAGCACAGTGCCCTGCTCCAAAGTGATAGAGGATAGGAAATAGGATGTAATTTAGGATGCACACCAATGTTTCCAATATGGCTAGGTGAGGGTTTGTGGCTTTGTGTAGGAATAATGACTTCTTGTATTAATCTATATTTTAAGAACTAAGAAAAAAATATTAGCCACAGTTATGAACAAATAGGGTTTATGGTGAGTTGCCGTGTTATTAAAGAGTGCTTAGTTGTGTGTATTTTGCCTGAATGTCACATTTTTGCAGTGCTTTCTATTATGAATCAACAAATCAATCAACCAGTCAAAATTATTTTATAAAGCCCTTTTTACAAAAAAGTTTTCACAAAGTGCTTTTAAAAACACCTAGTCTGAATCTGAGAAAGCACACATCGACAAGTTGAGCAAGATGTGTACAAATAAGAAACATTCCTGCAGTCAAAAGGTACAGTGATATACAATGATTCCAACTTTGCATTGTGTTCATAGTAATTTGACATCACAGATATTAGATGACCGCATCAATTGCCTGGAACTAATTGAGAAATATAAATTTGCTTAAGGCCAGAACAGGTGGTGTAATTCATTTTTTAAATCTAAAATGAAATATTATCAGGTTTTTATAAGTGAATTATATTGAGACTACAGGACATAAGTTGGGTGCTGTGGTGCATCTGAGCTGGAAAATTAAAAAACTCTATTACAATGAAAAAATAGAGAATCGCAAATGCAATTATGACTGATAAATAACAAATAAAGAGTCATTAATTATGATTCAAGGAAATGTGTAAACAATTCAGTAGATAGCTGCTTGTCGTTTTGGTGCTCTTAACCAGCCACAGTTTCTGAACAACTGCTGCTGCTATTTCTATTTATCTTGACCTAATTACTGCTAGCCCATATGTAAATAAACCTTAATGACCTGGCACATTGACTCAGTCCTGGTTAGGTTTGCCACCTTTAACACTGAAAAATAAGGGACGCCTGCCGCACGGGGTGGGGTTGTCTGATGACGTGCCAGTAGTGGTAAATCACAACTTACTACATGTTTTAATACAAATATTAAGATTGAACATGGGTTTGACAGTAAGACCACAAAAGTTAGACATTTGGAGGAACTTGTGGTCTTACTCCAAATGTCTAACTTTTGTGGTCTTACTGTCAAACCCATGTTCAATCTTAATATTTGTATTAAAACATGTAGTAAGACCACAAAAGTTAGACATTTGGAGGAACTTGTGAGATGTGAACCATATTTTATTAACTTATTAAATTAACAGATCCATAACTAACTAATAATGAACTGCACTTATACAGCGTTTTTTCATCTTTGTTATGTAATTTCTGCATTTACTAATACTTTATTCAAATCTTGTTAATATTAGTTAATGCAATGTGAACTAACATGAACAAACAATGAACAGCTTTATTTCTATTAACTAACATTAACAAAGATTAATAAATACTGTAACAAATGTATTACTCATTGTTAGTTCATGTCAGTTAATAATACATTAACTAATGTTTAATAAAGTAACCTTATTGTAAAGTGTTATCAACCAAGCATACCATCACATGATTCATTTACATTTTTAACATTATTTCTTAACAAATAGGCAGCTTATGAAATCTAATGTAATCAATCAGAACATTATTGAGGTGATTAAAAAACTGTCGTTACACTATCTGCCTCAGGAGATGATTGAGGTATGAAGAACTGGGAGACAGTGCTTTGCTTTCTTTGACTTCTGGCATTGCGGGAATGTTGCTCCCCTGATGCATGCTGTCGCACATCTGACAACCCACCGTGGGCAACAGAGAACACTCGCCGACAAATTTTGCAGTTGGCTTGATATTCATTTACGCTGACACTTTCCAGCCACCTTTTTGTTTCCTCCCCATCTCTCGTCTATATTTTTGCATACGCTTTCGTTTCAGCACTGGACGCGGGGGGGTCCCTGGAGCAGCCTCCGCCATTCTTTCAAATAGACTCTCTGCCAAGAGACCCGCCCTCCTCTGACTCTGATTGGCCGTGACCCTGAAACAAACCAATCAATCCAACGATGGCAGTCGCGAGTATTACCCAATCAGGGGCAGAATAGGACGAGTCTTCACAGAATGCCGGTGGGATGATTTGCATTGAGAGATGGAGCATTCATTGAGACAACTCCGAAAATACGGGACAAACCCCGTACCGTATTGATTCAAAATGGGACGCGCTATTTTATTCTCAAATACGGGACGATTCCGTATTTTAAGGGACGGGTGGCAACCCTAGTCCTGGTACCACCTGTACATAGACACACTATAGGTTTTCATATAGTCTAGCTGGTATTTATGTTTATACTTATTTGTATCACGGTTTTATAGTCTTACTGTGTCCTATCTTAACAATAAAAATAATAGATGATTTGAAATAGATTTTTATTTACGCGCAGTTTAACCGCTTCTGTACTGCAGAGGAACGTGCCGTTTAACCGGTTCCGGTTCCGGGTCAGTCTTATTAACGGCGGGACATTTGTCTGTCAGGAGCTCCCGGATGTTTACCAACAGAGGGATTTACACATCTCTATTCTCTCTAGTTTGAAACGGTAGCTATATTTATTTTATCTGTCAAATCATAATTCAAACACTGACTTAATTATTGTAAAGTTATAACATAATTTATATTGTAAATCGTTTGGTTAATAAAATATGTTGCACTTGTGTCATCAAACTAGCTGGCTAACGGTGTGCAGGTACCTCCTAGTAGTAGTACTCTGGGCTTGTAGTACTGTGGGCTTGTAGTACTGTGGGCTAGTAGTACTGTGGGCTAGTAGTACTGTGGACTAGTAGTACTGGTAGTACTGTGGGCTAGCAGTACTGTGGGTTAGTAGTACTGTGGACTAATAGTACTTTGGGCTAGTAGTACTGTGGAATAGTAGTACTGTGGACTAGTAGTACTGGTAGTACTGTGGACTAGTAGTACTGTGGGTTAGTAGTACTGGTAGTACTTTGGACTAGTACTGTGGGTTAGTAGTACTGTGGACTAATAGTACTTTGGGCTAGTAGTACTGTGGAATAGTAGTACTGTGGACTAGTAGTACTGGTAGTACTGTGGACTAGTATAACTGTAGACTGGTAGTACTGTGGATTAGTAGTACTAGTAGTACTGTGGGCTAGTAGTACTGTGGGCTAGTAGTACTGGTAGTACTGTGGACTAGTATAACTGTAGACTGGTAGTACTGTGGATTAGTAGTACTGTGGGCTAGTAGTACTGTGGGCTAGTTGTACTGTGGGCTAGTAGTACTGCTGTAAGCCAAACGAGTCATATATATATATATATATATATATTAGTTAGTAGTAATACTAGATAGGGAAGGTTAACTAACCAGCAATCAACACATATATAGTTAGTAGTAATACTAGATGGGGAAAGGATGGTTAACTAGCTAGCAATCAACACATATCTAGTAATACTAGATGGGGAGAGGAAGGTTAACAAGCCAGCAGTCAACACATATCTAGTAATACTAGATGGGGAGAGGAAGGTTAACAAGCCAGCAGTCAACACATATCTAGTTATACTAGATGGGGAAAGGAAGGTTAACAAGCCAGCAGTCAACACATATCTAGTTATACTAGATAGCCACGTATTGATGTGTTAGTAATATTATAATAACAATTACTGGTCTAATAACTATCTCTGCTGTTTCTTTATTAAGCTAACTTATTGGCTGTCTTATTGGCTGTCTACTGACCATAGCTAACTAATCATTCTGATTATAGCTCTATAGTCTGATTTGAGATCGCTAGATAACTGGAATGTCATGTTTATAATGCCAATCCAATTGACTTAACATACAAATCAACGTTGTCATTGGCACTGCAGCCTCTGTAATGCTCCTGTGGTCGTTATGTTTTAGATCATATACTACTGTTGTACCTGAACCCTGTGCTGGACACAACAGCCACCATGGCGGCTCACACTGTGGATTACACCATAGGAGGGGTGAAGATCCAGTTCCCTTGTAAAGCCTACCCCTCCCAGCTGGCCATGATGAACTCAGTAAGTATTACAAACAGTTTCAGGGCTGAATATATAAAGTCTCATTCTCTGGCATTTAGCATTTTTGTCTCCCATTTTTACCCAGTCCCTTTGAGAGTTAAATATTGTTATGTACCCTCTGTAACACGGTGTCTCTGGAATAAGTCGATATGCTTGACAAATGAGAGAGCCTGGGTTGAGCTGACCTGAGTGGTCAAGGAGATTTGCTCCAATGCCAGTGGAAGTATTCTTTCTTCGTTATTTGCATTCGTCAATCTAGGATTGTCAGTATTGTACCACAGAATGTCATTGATTGAAATATTCCACACCCCCTTTAAATCAGCTTTTGTTTTCATAGAAAATCATGCTAACATAAAAATCTATATCCTATTTATTGTTCAAATTACTCACACAACTACCGTAACTAGGTTTATTTTTTGATTATAAAACTTCATTCACTTCAGAATCCCTCCCTCCTGCCGTCCTGTAGTCTCAATAAAACTTTTGATATACTCAATAAAACTGTTAACTCCTGGAGAATCATCTCTGGTTGATGGAGGCAGAACAATGAGGAACCAGAGACCTCAGACTCCTTCAGTACCTGTGTTACTGTGTTATTGTGTGTTTTTAACTAGTCGTGTTGTGTGGTTACCTCCCAGGCCTCAGACTCCTTCAGTACCTGTGTTACTCTGTTATTGTGTGTTTTTAACTAGTCGTGTTGTGTGGTTACCTCCCAGACCTCAGACTCCTTCAGTACCTGTGTTACTGTGTTATTGTGTGTTTTTAACTAGTCGTGTTGTGTGGTTACCTCCCAGACCTCAGACTCCTTCAGTACCTGTGTTACTGTGTTATTGTGTGTTTTTAACTAGTCGTGTTGTGTGGTTACCTCCCAGACCTCAGACTCCTTCAGTACCTGTGTTACTGTGTTATTGTGTGTTTTTAACTAGTCGTGTTGTGTGGTTACCTCCCAGACCTCAGACTCCTTCAGTACCTGTGTTACTTTGTTATTGTGTGTTTTTAACTAGTCGTGTTGTGTGGTTACCTCCCAGACCTCAGACTCCTTCAGTACCTGTGTTACTGTGTTATTGTGTGTTTTTAACTAGTCGTGTTGTGTGGTTACCTCCCAGACCTCAGACTCCTTCAGTACCTGTGTTACTGTGTTATTGTGTGTTTTTAACTAGTACCGTGTTACTTGTGTGGTTACCTCCCAGACCTCAGACTCCTTCAGTACCTGTGTTACTGTGTTATTGTGTGTTTTTAACTAGTCGTGTTGTGTGGTTACCTCCCAGACCTCAGACTCCTTCAGTACCTGTGTTACTGTGTTATTGTGTGTTTTTAACTAGTCGTGTTGTGTGGTTACCTCCCAGACCTCAGACTCCTTCAGTACCTGTGTTACTGTGTTATTGTGTGTTTTTAACTAGTCGTGTTGTGTGGTTACCTCCCAGACCTCAGACTCCTTCAGTACCTGTGTTACTGTGTTATTGTGTGTTTTTAACTAGTCGTGTTGTGTGGTTACCTCCCAGACCTCAGACTCCTTCAGTACCTGTGTTACTCTGTTATTGTGTGTTTTTAACTAGTCGTGTTGTGTGGTTACCTCCCAGACCTCAGACTCCTTCAGTACCTGTGTTACTCTGTTATTGTGTGTTTTTAACTAGTCGTGTTGTGTGGTTACCTCCCAGACCTCAGACTCCTTCAGTACCTGTGTTACTCTGTGTGGTTTTTACCTCCCAGACCTCAGACTCCTTCAGTACCTGTGTTACTGTGTTATTGTGTGTTTTTAACTAGTTGTGTTGTGTGGTTACCTCCCAGACCTCAGACTCCTTCAGTACCTGTGTTACTGTGTTATTGTGTGTTTTTAACTAGTCGTGTTGTGTGGTTACCTCCCAGACCTCAGACTCCTTCAGTACCTGTGTTTCAGTTTTTAACCTGTGTTACTGTGTTATTGTGTGTTTTTAACTAGTCGTGTTGTGTGGTTACCTCCCAGACCTCAGACTCCTTCAGTACCTGTGTTACTGTGTTATTGTGTGTTTTTAACTAGTCGTGTTGTGTGGTTACCTCCCAGACCTCAGACTCCTTCAGTACCTGTGTTACTGTGTTATTGTGTGTTTTTAACTAGTCGTGTTGTGTGGTTACCTCCCAGACCTCAGACTCCTTCAGTACCTGTGTTACTGTGTTATTGTGTGTTTTTAACTAGTCATGTTGTGTTGTTACCTCCCAGATAGTACGAGGGCTAAATCACGGGCAGCACTGTCTGTTGGAGAGCCCCACTGGTAGTGGAAAGAGCCTGGCTCTTCTTTGCTCTGCTCTGGCCTGGCAGCAGGCTCAGTATGGTAAGGGGCTGCTGTTAAATATGGTTTAAATGATACAGTACTGCATGATCTGACATGAGGTGGCTAGAACAAACATGTGATGTGTCTTCTGTCTGTGTCCAGCTAAGCCTGAACAGGAAGGCAGCAGCCCTGCAGAGGGTAAGAAGCCAGCCGTCACTACTACCTGTCAGTGTGTCTGCCACAGCAAGTGTGATAATAGGCTTAAACCACCAGCCACTGGGGTGATTGACCTCACGAGCTCACCGGAGGTAGTAGTGCCCAAGTGCTCATCTACAGAAACAGGTGAGAATCACGTGAGAAATGACAACAGTTAGACACCAACAGTGTGTTATGTATGCTTATGTGTCTGGGTTAGGGGTGCACGATATATCCACTCAATACCTTTATTGCGATATCACGTTGCACAATATCAATATCGAAAATGTCGCAAGAAGTGCAATATTGATTTCTACATTTATTTTGTGGAGATACGTGTCATTTGGCTTAGTTGTGTTCGATTTAAGCGCACGATTGAAAACTATATATAATGATCACGTTTCATTGGCCAGTTGCCCTGTCGCATGCAAGTGTGAGCGAACCGGTCCACTAAACGAACAGACCCACATTACGTGTGATGTATGTGTGAGCGAACGAGTCCACTAAACGAACAGACCCACATTACAATATCACATTTTGTCAATATCATGCAACCTTAGTCTGGGCAGTGTTTACTGTATGCTTATAATGTGTCTGGGTAGTGTGTTATGTATGCTTATAATGTGTGTCTGGGTAGTGTGTTATGTATGCTTATGTGTGTCTGGGTAGTGTGTTATGTATGCTTATTATGTGTCTGGGTAGTGTGTTATGTATGCTTATAATGTGTCTGGGTAGTGTGTTATGTATGCTTATTATGTGTCTGTGTAGTGTGTTATGTATGCTTATTATGTGTGTCTGTGTAGTGTGTTATGTATGCTTATAATGTGTGTCTGGGTAGTGTGTTATGTATGCTTATAGTGTGTCTGGGTAGTGTGTTATGTATGCTTATGTGTGTCTGGGTAGTGTGTTATGTATGCTTATTATGTGTCTGGGTAGTGTGTTATGTATGCTTATTATGTGTCTGGGTAGTGTGTTATGTATGCTTATTATGTGTCTGGGTAGTGTGTTATGTATGCTTATAATGTGTGTCTGGGTAGTGTGTTATGTATGCTTATGTGTGTCTGGGTAGTGTGTTATGTATGCTTATTATGTGTCTGGGTAGTGTGTTATGTATGCTTATAATGTGTGTCTGGGTAGTGTGTTATGTATGCTTATAATGTGTGTCTGGGTAGTGTGTTATGTATGCTTATAATGTGTCTGGGTAGTGTGTTATGTATGCTTATGTGTGTCTGGGTAGTGTGTTATGTATGCTTATAATGTGTCTGGGTAGTGTGTTATGTATGCTAATGTGTGTCTGGGTAGTGTGTTATGTATGCTTATAATGTGTGTCTGGGTAGTGTGTTATGTATGTCTTATGTATGCTTATAATGTCTGGGTAGTGTGTTATGTATGCTTATTATGTGTGTCTGGGTAGTGTGTTATGTATGCTTATATGTGTGTCTGGGTAGTGTGTTATGTATGCTTATTATGTGTGTCTGGGTAGTGTGTTATGTATGCTTATTATGTGTCTGGGTAGTGTGTTATGTATGCTTATAATGTGTCTGGGTAGTGTGTTATGTATGCTTATTATGTGTCTGGGTAGTGTGTTATGTATGCTTATTATGTGTCTGGGTAGTGTGTTATGTATGCTTATAATGTGTGTCTGGGTAGTGTGTTATGTATGCTTATAATGTGTGTCTGGGTAGTGTGTTATGTATGCTTTATGTGTCTGGGTAGTGTGTTATGTATGCTTATAATGTGTGTCTGGGTAGTGTGTTATGTATGCTTATAATGTGTGTCTGGGTAGTGTGTTATGTATGCTTATGTGTGTCTGGGTAGTGTGTTATGTATGCTTATTATGTGTCTGGGTAGTGTGTTATGTATGCTTATGTGTGTCTGGGTAGTGTGTTATGTATGCTTATTATGTGTCTGGGTAGTGTGTTATGTATGCTTATAATGTGTGTCTGGGTAGTGTGTTATGTATGCTTATTATGTGTCTGGGTAGTGTGTTATGTATGCTTATGTGTAGTGTGTCTGCTTATATGTGTCTGGGTAGTGTGTTATGTATGCTTATTATGTGTCTGGGTAGTGTGTTATGTATGCTTATAATGTGTCTGGGTAGTGTGTTATGTATGCTTATTATGTGTCTGGGTAGTGTGTTATGTATGCTTATGTGTGTCTGGGTAGTGTGTTATGTATGCTTATTATGTGTGTCTGGGTAGTGTGTTATGTATGCTTATTATGTGTCTGGGTAGTGTGTTATGTATGCTTATTATGTGTCTGGGTAGTGTGTTATGTATGCTTATATGTGTCTGGGTAGTGTGTTATGTATGCTTATTATGTGTCTGGGTAGTGTGTTATGTATGCTTATTATGTGTCTGGGTAGTGTGTTATGTATGCTTATAATGTGTGTCTGGGTAGTGTGTTATGTATGCTTATGTGTGTCTGGGTAGTGTGTTATGTATGCTTATTATGTGTGTCTGGGTAGTGTGTTTATGTATGCTGGGTAGTGTGTTATGTATGCTTATTATGTGTGTCTGGGTAGTGTGTTATGTATGCTTATTATGTGTGTCTGGGTAGTGTGTTATGTATGCTTATTATGTGTCTGGGTAGTGTGTTATGTATGCTTATTATGTGTCTGGGTAGTGTGTTATGTATGTCTGGGTAGTGTGTTATGTATATTGTGTGTCTGGGTAGTGTGTTATGTATGTGTGTGTCTGGGTAGTGTGTTATGTATGCTTATAATGTGTGTCTGGGTAGTGTGTTATGTATGCTTAGTGTGTTATGTGTGTCTGGGTAGTGTGTTATGTATGCTTATTATGTGTCTGGGTAGTGTGTTATGTATGCTTATTATGTGTGTCTGGGTAGTGTGTTATGTATGCTTATAATGTGTGTCTGGGTAGTGTGTTATGTATGCTTATTATGTGTGTCTAGTGTGGTATGCTTATTATGTGTCTGGGTAGTGTGTTATGTATGCTTATTATGTGTCTGGGTAGTGTGTTATGTATGCTTATTATGTGTCTGGGTAGTGTGTTATGTATGCTTATAATGTGTCTGGGTAGTGTGTTATGTATGCTTATTATGTGTCTGGGTAGTGTGTTATGTATGCTTATAATGTGTGTCTGGGTAGTGTGTTATGTATGCTTATAATGTGTCTGGGTAGTGTGTTATGTATGCTTATTATGTGTCTGGGTAGTGTGTTATGTATGCTTATTATGTGTCTGGGTAGTGTGTTATGTATGCTTATAATGTGTCTGGGTAGTGTGTTATGTATGCTTATTATGTGTCTGGGTATGTGTGTTATGTATGCTTATAATGTGCTTATTATGTGTCTGGGTAGTGTGTTATGTATGCTTATTATGTGTCTGGGTAGTGTGTTATGTATGCTTATTATGTGTCTGGGTAGTGTGTTATGTATGCTTATAATGTGTGTCTGGGTAGTGTGTTATGTATGCTTATAATGTGTCTGGGTAGTGTGTTATGTATGCTTATGTGTGTCTGGGTAGTGTGTTATGTATGCTTATTATGTGTCTGGGTAGTGTGTTATGTATGCTTATGTAGTGTGTGTCTGGGCAGTGTGTTATGTATGCTTATTATGTGTCTGGGTAGTGTGTTATGTATGCTTATAATGTGTCTGGGTAGTGTGTTATGTATGCTTATTATGTGTCTGGGTAGTGTGTTATGTATGCTTATAATGTGTGTCTGGGCAGTGTGTTATGTATGCTTATAATGTGTGTCTGGGTAGTGTGTTATGTATGCTTACATGTCTGGGCAGTATGTTATGTATGCTTGCCTGTTCTTTTTTTGTTATTGCCGTTCATGTGTTTACCTTATGTAATCTCTATTTGTTCTAATTTTCTTATCTTACACAAACAAAATCAATAATGCCTATAATTAGCCTAATTTCTCCAACAAAGTTGTTCCACCTTTTCTGTATTATAGAGGAGAAAATCCAGACAATGACATCCAAAGTTTCATTTGTAGTTATATTTTTCACTCTGTATTACCATCAATGTTGTGATTTTGCAAGAATATGTAATGTTTATTGAATCCCTGGAATATATCCATGGACTGGTATTGATTAACCTGCCAGGTATTGATTAACCTGCCTGGTATTGATTAACCTGCCAGGTATTGATTAACCTGCCTGGTATTGATTAACCTGCCTGGTATTGATTAACCTGCCAGGTATTGATTAACCTGCCTGTTATTGATTAACCTGTTTCTGTCCATTCAGTGCCTCCTCCACCAGAGTTCAGCAGTAGGTCTATAGCCTCTCGTTTATCTGAGAAGCTGAAGATGTCGTCCCTCACCTCAGACCAGGGCGAAGATGAAGATGACTTCCAGCAATATAAGAAACGCATTCGCACATCTGTCAGTGAGCAGAAGGTATGGGACCTAGATCTAAAACCATCCTAATTCTGAACCTCTGGCAGTGAGCAGAAGGTATGGGACCTAGATCTAAAACCATCCTAATTCTGAACCTCTGGCAGTAAGCAGAAGGTATCGGACCTAGATCTAAAACCATCCTAATTCTGAATCTCTGTCCTTTGTTTATTTGTCTTTTGATTTAGAAGCTCAAATCTGATACCTTTTCTACACCTCTCAAGAAACAGTTTATTGTAGCACAAATTCCGCTTTAACCCATTGTAGGCCATATGCTCTGTGAGGTATAATACAGTACAAGGTGGGATAATACAATGATATCCGTTAACATCTCTAAGCCCCGTGCAGTAACGCCCACAAGGCAGAGGAGGTGATAGACAATAGACATAATTTATGACAATAGACATAATTTATGTTTTTCTTTTGTAATTGTTATTTCCTAAATGATATCCCTTTAGTGGTGGGTGCAATATCATATAATCAGATGTACTCTCGCTTCCTACATTCTTCCTATTGAAATGCATAGATGCATGCTTTAGGGGTTTTTTCAATAATAACTAAAGCCTTTTTTCTCTGGTTTTGTTGTCAGGGTCCTAAGAGGAGGTGTTTGGAGCGTGGAGTCGTGTTCATAGATGATGATCCAGTAGAAGAGAGATCGGTGTCAGGGGAGCAGATCTGGAACATGGAGCAGAGCTCCAACAGACCCGCCCACACTCTGAACCAGCCTGTTGAGACCACCTGCTGTGTGAGTTAATCTGCTCCAAACTCAGGATTTATCTGAGACCAACTGTTGTGTGAGTTAATCTGCTCCAAACTCAGGATTTATCTGAGGCCACCTGCTGTGTGAGTTAATCTGCTCCCAACTCAGGATTTATCTGAGACCACCTGCTGTGTGAGTTAATCTGCTCCTAACTCCGGATTTATTTGAGACCACCTGCTGTGTGAGTTAATCTGCTCCCAACTCAGGATTTATCTGAGACCACCTGCTGTGTGAGTTAATCTGCTCCCAACTCAGGATTTATCTGAGACCACCTGCTGTGTGAGTTAATCTGCTCCCAACTCAGGATTTATCTGAGACCACCTGCTGTGTGAGTTAATATGCTCCTAACTCCGGATTTATTTGAGACCACCTGCTGTGTGAGTTAATCTGCTCCTAACTCCGGATTTATTTGAGACCACCTGCTGTGTGAGTTAATTTGCTCCCAACTCAGGATTTATCTGAGACCACCTGCTGTGTGAGTTAATATGCTCCTAACTCCGGATTTATCTGAGACCACCTGCTGTGTGAGTTAATCTGCTCCCAACTCAGGATTTATCTGAGACCACCTGCTGTGTGAGTTAATATGCTCCTAACTCCGGATTTATCTGAGACCACCTGCTGTGTGAGTTAATATGCTCCTAACTCCGGATTTATCTGAGACCACCTGCTGTGTGAGTTAATATGCTCCTAACTCCGGATTTATTTGAGACCACCTGCTGTGTGAGTTAATTTGCTCCCAACTCAGGATTTATTGCCATTTGCCTGTAATTGCTGATCTACAATTAGCCCAACTCCATAGTTTGTGAGGGTAGAATTAGGGGAGATGGCCAAGTCATTTCTTTACCTGATGAATTCTGATCCCCTGTGCTGCTTGCTGTTTTACCTGTAGGTCTGGTCTGCTGACCACTGGTAAGATGATTTTAGGAAAATACAAGGACATGTAATAGTGGACATTTAAGGACTTGGCGTGTGCTAATCCTGTCATGTTACATTGTGTCCACTAGATGGAGACATTGCCCACCTAATCTTACTGGCTCCATTTCATTGACACTGTTCTCACATTTTTGGAGTGACAGGTTGTGTTTACATTACGAGAGAGCAACGTAATGCGCAGGCGTGTGGCTGTCAAATATGTGAAAACCTAGCGATATGTGTGCACATACTGCACAGAAACTGGACACAGTTCGGTCAGAATTATCTTCACATTTATAACACATTTCTGAGGTTCTATAGAAAGTGACACACACTAACTTGGGAGTTGGTGTCTCAAGTTATCGTCATTTGCTTGTTCAGCCTAGAAATGATTTAGTGTCTCGAGTTTTCTTCAATATGTCTCTTGGAAGATGTAGCATAATGTAAACAAGCCTTAAGTCAGGAAGTGGAGGCTTGATAGCTAGATGTAAATGAGGGGGTTGAAGGAAGAGAAAGTCCTCTCCTGCCGGTCGTCTTCCCCTGTCCGATACCTGACCCGACTCCTCTGTTGTGAGCTGCTGACAGACATGCTGAATGGGGCTCTTTGAAGAGACAGCTCCAGTTTTAATTAAGAGGTTTTGCTTGGCCTTGCCACTGATCTGTGAAAGCCATGGATAAATATTGAATAGGGTTCACTCGCTGGTTACTACGTCCTGGCCCTGAGGAGATAAACAGGTGCTTTTAGGGGGTGGGGTGATCTCCATTCAGGATACCCCACACCTGTGCCAGTCGCAGACGAGCAGCCAAATGGCACTTCTATTCTCTACCTAGTCGCCCACTGTGGACCAGAGCCAGGCACTACACACCTGACAGAATCTTTTATCACATTTTTTCTATTTTAACTAGCAGATTTTTACCTTGAGCTATATGAGAAAATGAGAGCCTAAATAAACCAATGACACAAACATAATTCTGTGTTATTATTTTGTTATAAGATCCAATGTTCAGCCTTATTCTGAATGATTGGTTGTGCCATATTTAGATGCAATGACTGCAGCCAAACGCCTCATTATGTTGTTGGATTTGTGGAGGATCGTGGCCCATTTTTCTGCTTTAACTCTGTTTCAGATCCTACCACATATAATTATGGACACATTGACTATCTCCTAACTTGATTTATGATTCTACCACATATAATTATGGACACATTGACTAGAGCTCCTAACTTGATTTCTGATCCTACCACATATAATTATGGACTCATTGACTAGAGCTCCTAACTTGATTTCTGATCCTACCACATATAATTATGGACACATTGACTATCTCCTAACTTGATTTCTGATCCTACCACATATAATTATGGACACATTGACTAGAGCTCCTAACTTGATTTCTGATCCTACCACATATAATTATGGACACATTGACTAGAGCTTTTAACTTGATTTCTGATCCTACCACATATAATTATGGACACATTGACTAGCTCCTAACTTGATTTCTGATTCTACCACATATAATTATGGACACATTGACTAGAGCTCCTAACTTGATTTCTGATCCTACCACATATAATTATGGACACATTGACTAGAGCTTTTAACTTGATTTCTGATCCTACCACATATAATTATGGACACATTGACTAGCTCCTAACTTGATTTCTGATTCTACCACATATAATTATGGACACATTGACTAGCTCCTAACTTGATTATTGATCCTACCACATATAATTATGGACACATTGACTAGCTCCTAACTTGATTTCTGATCCTACCACATATAATTATGGACACATTGACTAGCTCCTAACTTGATTTCTGATTCTACCACATATAATTATGGACACATTGACTAGCTCCTAACTTGATTTCTGATTCTACCACATATAATTATGGACACATTGACTAGCTCCTATCTTGATTTCTGATCCTACCACATATAAATATTGACATTGACTAGAGCTCCTAACTTGATTTCTGATCCTACCACATATAAATATGGACACATTGACTAGAGCTCCTAACTTGATTTCTGATCCTACCACATATAATTATGGACACATTGACTAGAGCTCCTAACTTGATTTCTGATCCTACCACATATAATTATGGACACATTGACTATCTCCTAACTTGATTTCTGATCCTACCACATATAATTATGGACACATTGACTAGAGCTCCTAACTTGATTTCTGATCCTACCACATATAATTATGGACACATTGACTATCTCCTAACTTGATTTCTGATCCTACCACATATAATTATGGACACATTGACTAGAGCTCCTAACTTGATTTCTGATCCTACCACATATAATTATGGACACATTGACTAGAGCTTTTAACTTGATTTCTGATCCTACCACATATAATTATGGACACATTGACTAGCTCCTAACTTGATTTCTGATTCTACCACATATAATTATGGACACATTGACTAGAGCTCCTAACTTGATTTCTGATCCTACCACATATAATTATGGACACATTGACTAGAGCTTTTAACTTGATTTCTGATCCTACCACATATAATTATGGACACATTGACTAGCTCCTAACTGGATTTCTGATTCTACCACATATAATTATGGACACATTGACTAGCTCCTAACTTGATTTCTGATCCTACCACATATAATTATGGACACATTGACTAGCTCCTAACTTGATTTCTGATCCTACCACATATAATTATGGACACATTGACTAGCTCCTAACTTGATTTCTGATTCTACCACATATAATTATGGACACATTGACTAGCTCCTAACTTGATTTCTGATTCTACCACATATAATTATGGACACATTGACTAGCTCCTATCTTGATTTCTGATCCTACCACATATAATTATGGACACATTGACTAGCTCCTAACTTGATTTCTGATCCTACCACATATAATTATGGACACATTGACTAGCTCCTAACTTGATTTCTGATTCTACCACATATAATTATGGACACATTGACTAGAGCTCCTAACTTGATTTCTGATCCTACCACATATAATTATGGACACATTGACTAGCTCCTAACTTGATTTCTGATTCTACCACATATAATTATGGACACATTGACTAGCTCCTAACTTGATTTCTGATTCTACCACATATAATTATGGACACATTGACTAGAGCTCCTAACTTGATTTCTGATCCTACCACATATAATTATGGACACATTGACTAGCTCCTAACTTGATTTCTGATCCTACCACATATAATTATGGACACATTGACTAGAGCTTTTAACTTGATTTCTGATTCTACCACATATAATTATGGACACATTGACTAGCTCCTAACTTGATTTCTGATTCTACCACATATAATTATGGACACATTGACTAGCTCCTATCTTGATTTCTGATCCTACCACATATAATTATGGACACATTGACTAGCTCCTATCTTGATTTCTGATTCTACCACATATAATTATGGACACATTGACTAGAGCTCCTAACTTGATTTCTGATCCTACCACATATAATTATGGACACATTGACTAGCTCCTATCTTGATTTCTGATCCTACCACATATAATTATGGACACATTGACTAGCTCCTATCTTGATTTCTGATTCTACCACATATAATTATGGACACATTGACTAGAGCTCCTAACTTGATTTCTGATCCTACCACATATAATTATGGACACATTGACTAGAGCTCCTAACTTGATTTCTGATTTCCTACCACATATAATTATGGACACATTGACTGAGCTCCTAACTTGATTTCTGATTCTACCACATATAATTATGGACACATTGACTAGCTCTTGATTTCTGATTCTACCACTAACTTGATTTCTTGATTTCTTCTACCACATATAATTATGGACACATTGACTAGCTCCTATCTTGATTTCTGATTCTACCACATATAATTATGGACACATTGACTAGAGCTCCTAACTTGATTTCTGATCCTACCACATATAATTATGGACACATTGACTAGCTCCTTGGCCATACTGTTGTGGAGTTTCTGTTGTGGGTTTTGAATTATTATGTTGCAGCTTGACCCTGCTAAACTTCCCCTCACAGACGGATGGCCTAACATTCCCGTTTTGAATTTCCACATAGAGTTCATTAACGGTTCCTTCAACGATGACAAGTGCCCTGATCCAACATGCATCTGGAAGCACCTGTCCAAACACATCTAAACATGCTCTGTTATAGATTGATGAGTCAAAAGTGTTCAGTTATGTCTACCAGAACCAACCACTGTGATGCATTATAAGTAGTGTTCAGTTAGTGATGCAGTTCTGTCTACTGAATGTCCTAGAAAACCACTGTGATGCATTATAAGTAGTGTTCAGTTCTGTCTACTAGAACCAACCACTGTGATGCATTATAAGTAGTGTTCAGTTATGTCTACTAGAACCACTGTGATGCATTATAAGTAGTGTTCAGTTCTGTCTACTAGAACCACTGTGATGCATTATAAGTAGTGTTCAGTTATGTCTACTAGAACCAACCACTGTGATGCATTATAAGTAGTGTTCAGTTATGTCTACTAGAACCACTGTGATGCATTATAAGTAGTGTTCAGTTCTGTCTACTAGAACCACTGTGATGCATTATAAGTAGTGTTCAGTTCTGTCTACTAGAACCAACCACCAACCACTGTGATTAGAACCAACCATTATAAGTAGTGTGATCAGTTCTGTCTACTAGAACCAACCACTGTGATTCATTATAAGTAGTGTTCAGTTATGTCTACTCTGTGATGCATTATAAGTAGTGTTCAGTTCTGTCTACTAGAACCAACCACTGCGATGCATTATAAGTAGTGTTCAGTTCTGTCTACTAGAACCAACCACTGTGATTCATTATAAGTAGTGTTCAGTTCTGTCTACTAGAACCAACCACTGTGATTCATTATAAGTAGTGTTCAGTTCTGTCTACTAGAACCAACCACTGTGATTCATTATAAGTAGTGTTCAGTTCTGTCTACTAGAACCAACCACTGTGATGCATTATAAGTAGTGTTCAGTTATGTCTACTAGAACCTCTGTGATGCATTATAAGTAGTGTTCAGTTCTGTCTACTAGAACCACTGTGATGCATTATAAGTAGTGTTCAGTTATGTCTACTAGAACCACTGTGATGCATTATAAGTAGTGTTCAGTTCTGTCTACTAGAACCACTGTGATGCATTATAAGTAGTGTTCAGTTCTGTCTACTAGAACCAACCACTGTGATGCATTATAAGTGACCAAACGTCATTTGACTTGTTTTTCTAAAACATATTTAGTTTTTCATGATGGAGAACTTGAAAGAGATAGTGAGCTGTTTGGTACTGATCCCAGAGCAGGCTTGATCAGAAAGAGCACACTACATGAGGGAATAGTGCGCTGTTTGGTACTGATCCCAGAGCAGGCTTGATGGCTCTTTTAGATGTTTCATGTCTTCTTAGGAATGTGTTGTCTATGTGTGTGACCAGGGATCAGTTGCAAACAGCACAGCGTTTCCCACAGTCTACTTAGACCTAAACCCTACGTGCCCTAAACCCTACATGCCCTAAATGTGCCCTAAACATTAATGTGCACTGACCAAAACTATTGCACTACATAGGGGGGTAGGGTGACATTTGTGTTACTAACCTTAATGGGTGTTGAACCTTGAGGAATGCAACTAAATTGTCATCCATCAAGACATTCAGCCTGTCCCTGCCAACCCCTGCCCAACCACCATCACACACCCTGGGGTACAATTTCATCTGGTGTCCTCAATGCTGTGCTGTAACGAACTGCACTTGAATCAGCTAGGTCTACGTTGCCAGCAGAGCACCACACCACCAGATCAAACCCAGGGACTGGTCTGGTCTAAAGCAATGCAGTTATTACTGTTTGGGACATACTGGATGGTAATGAAATGTTTCCTGATTAAATATGTGTGGAAAAGCCACAAACATGGTGTTCTGCTACAGTGGGGTTTGATGAATGAACTGAAGCCTCAAGAGGATTACGGCAGGGGCACCTCTTCAGACCCGTTCACAGCTCAATGGCTCCACTGCCTGTCTGGGCAACCGATCAGCTTACCCACGTATACATTCTCCTACTGCTGGAGATCACTGGGAATAATTACTTATTCATGGACAGGTGGGTGGAATGAGGGGGGGTGTGGGTCACTGCTGAATAGAGGCGTTTGTCAAGAGGCAGCAGCAGTCAACAGCTGACACAAGGCTGCCCCTTCCTGCCCCTTCCTGCCCCCATCCCTGTCAGATGCAGAGATACGTGGTCCTGGGCCTCACTGGGCTTATAGCTGCGTGCAGACATTCTGGAAGATGGGGATGTGGGTAGCCTAGGATACAGACTGTTGGTGTTGGCTGCCCTCACAGCCTTAGACACAGAGTGGCTCAATGATTCCACACTAAACCCAGGGCCTGTGAAAGTGTCCCAATCAGAAGTGCTCACCATCTGACTGGAGAAACACAAGTGAACGTGTCCCAATCAGAAGAGCTCACCACCTGACTGGAGAAAGACAAGTGAACGTGTCCCAATCAGAAGAGCTCACCACCTGACTGGAGAAAGACAAGTGAACGTGTCCCAATCAGAAGAGCTCACCATCTGACTGGAGAAACACAAGTGAACGTGTCCCAATCAGAAGAGCTCACCTCCTGACTGGAGAAAGACAAGTGAACGTGTCCCAATCAGAAGAGCTCACCATCTGACTGGAGAAAGACAAGTGAACGTGTCCCAATCAGAAGAGCTCACCATCTGACTGGAGAAACACAAGTGAACGTGTCCCAATCAGAAGTGCTCACCATCTGACTGGAGAAACACAAGTGAACGTGTCCCAATCAGAAGAGCTCACCATCTGACTGGAGAAACACAAGTGAACGTGTCCCAATCAGAAGAGCTCACCATCTGACTGCTACTGGTTTTAACTGCATTGCCTCCTCCTCTTCATCACTGTGCCAGGACGCCACACATTCTCTGTGGTAACTGACAGCAAATTAAATACCAGCTACACTTTCAGATCACTAACAATGGCAACCTATTAGCTTTCAGCACTCCCAGACGGTCCTCTACCTATGACAGGCATTTTTGTGTGGGAATACACATACTGTCTGTTATTTTAATGTCCACTGTTCGGTCATATCGAGTTCACATATTAAATGATCATCAGTTGCTGAGCTTTACGTTGGGTGTCTATTTCAATGGTAGTTGAAGCTGCTGGCTCTAGTGCACATGTACTGCTGCAGCATTGGCACTGGGCCACAGCTCTTTCAGAAAAACATTGTCACTTTGTCAGTCCAGTAAAGCATGACCAATAATCTGTTTTAATTTGTTTTATTTTTAGGTAACTACAGCTGTTGTCTTGTTATTTTATCCCCCCAGGCCGCCTTGTTGTCATGCTCTCTCTGCCCCTGTGCGATGGCCAAAGGAGGCCTGAAAGGAGCTGATGGGAAGTCATCCAAGGACGCCAAGAAGAAAGTCCCCAAGATCTTCTTTGGCACGCGCACCCACAAACAGATCAGCCAGATCACCCAGGAGCTAAAGCGCACGCTCTACTCCACTACCCCCATGACCATCTTGTCCAGTAGAGACCACACCTGTGTTCACCCAGATGTGGTGTCCCATTCCAACCGCAACGAACGCTGCAAGGAGCTGCTGGAGGCCAAAAACGTGAGCACTAACCACTGTTGACTGGGGATATGATGGAATGATACCACTGTTGACTAGAGATGGGATGGAATGATGCCACTGTTGACTAGAGATGGGACGGAATGATACCACTAGTTGACTAGAGATGGGATGGAATGATACCACTGTTGACTAGAGATGGGATGGAATGATACCACTGTTGACTAGAGATGGGATGGAATGATACCACTGTTGACTAGAGATAGGATGAAATGATACCACTGTTGACTAGAGATGGGATGGAATGATTCCACTGTTGACTAGGGATGGGATGGAATGATACCACTGTTGACTAGGGATGGGATGGAATGATACCACTGTTGACTAGGGATGGGATGGAATGATGCCACTGTTGACTAGAGATGGGATGGAATGATACCACTGTTGACTAGGTATGGGATGGAATGATGCCACTGTTGACTAGAGATGGGATGGAATGATACCACTGTTGACTAGAGATGGGATGGAATAATACCACTGTTGACTAGAGATGGGATGGAATGATACCACTGTTGACTTGGGGTCGGGACAGCATGTGTCTGTCTTAGTTCCCTACTGGTGACCTGCCATTTGTAGGTCCCTGTGTCTTCCTTAGTTCCCTACTGGTGACCTGCCATTTGTAGGTCCCTGTGTCTTCCTTAGTTCCCTACTGGTGACCTGCCATTTGTAGGTCCCTGTGTCTGTCTTAGTTCCCTACTGGTGACCTGCCATTTGTAGGTCCCTGTGTCTTCCTTAGTTCCCTACTGGTGACCTGCCATTTGTAGGTCCCTGTGTCTTCCTTAGTTCCCTACTGGTGACCTGCCATTTGTAGGTCCCTGTGTCTTCCTTAGTTCCCTACTGGTGACCTGCCATTTGTAGGTCCCTGTGTCTTCCTTAGTTCCTTACTGGTGACCTGCCATTTGTAGGTCCCTGTGTCTTCCTTAGTGTCACCCATGTAAGTCCTTGTTCTGTGGAGCAAAGGCCAAGCCTCCTCCTCTGCTCCTCCTCAGGCTGGTTCAGCTCCTCGTTACAGCTCCTCGTTAGGTTAATGACACTCCTGCCAGTTAATGAATGGGGTTCTCTATACAGGGGACTTGAATTGTTTTGAACTGAAATTGACCCCAATCTGGTTTTGAAAAGCAACACCTCCCTGATCATGGAAACACAACCCTGTGGGTTTGATTGATGGTGCTGCCGTGACAGACAGTGTGAAGGAGCAGAGCTGCCTTTAAAAAGCAACACCTCCCTGGTCATGGAAACACAACCCTGGTGGTTTGATTGATGGTGCTGCTGTGACAGACAGTGTGAAGGAGCAGAGCTGCCTTTCAGCTATATTACAGAAACACTTTGTAACTTAAGACAACAGGTTAAACTCTCATCTCTGCCCCCTGGGGCAGCTATTACATGCCATTATCTCTCCAGTCGGCTTGGTGACATGTCTGGAGGATTTAGACACTATCTGGGATCAGACAGCTTTTGTGTTACTGCCTCAAACCGCTTTTCTCCTCAAGGTGTCAAATCTGCCCTTTAGTCTGAATCGAAGCAGCCACCATGGTGACAGTGACACACTCTGGTCTGTGACAGGAAATAGGTGTTCCTTTAAACCACTCTATGGTCATGGACTTGTTAAAGGAACACCTTTTACAGACCAGACAAAACCACTCGATGGTCGTAGACTTGTTAAAGGGTCACCTATTTCCTGTTACTGACCAGACTAAACCACTCTATGGTCGTAGACTTGTTCAAAGGTCAGTCTGGTCTGTAACAGGAAAAGGTGTTCCTTTAACAAGTCCACGACCATACAGTGGTTTAGTCTGGTCTGTAACAGGAAATAGGTGTTCCTTTAACAAGTCCACGACCATAGAGTGGTTTAGTCTGGTCTGTAACAGGAAATAGGTGACCCTTTAACAAGTCCACGACCATAGAGTGTTTAGTCTGGTCTGTAACAGGAAATAGGTGTTCCTTTAACAAGTCCACGACCATAGAGTGGTTTAGTCTGGTCTGTAACAGGAAATAGGTGTTCCTTTAACAAGTCCACGACCATAGAGTGTTTAGTCTGGTCTGTAACAGGAAAAGGTGTTCCTTTAACAAGTCCACGACCATACAGTGGTTTAGTCTGGTCTGTAACAGGAAATAGGTGACCCCGTTTTGTCTCATAACACTCCTTCTCCATAAGTCATGAAACCAGGTTGCACCCCAACCTGTCAATACCCCAATAACAATGATTAGAGTAGAGGCTATTTACTTGTATGCACACGCATACCAACAAACACATACAGAAACACATACACACACACACATGCACGTTTTAGGCGTGTGTGTTTTTATTCTTGATCACCAACACTCTTCATAGATGCTTTTCTTTCCTTGTCCTCATATAAACACGTGCTGTGTGTGCCCCACTGGGCAGCAGACTGGGTGTGACATTGTGGTTGCCGTCTCTCATGACAGCGTAAAAGGGGCTTAGAATGCCCCTCACATTTTTGTAAATATTTAATTTGATATTTTCATGTGACAACACTAACCAAATGGACACTACTACAATGTAAAGGATGGTTGCGTTTTGCGTTATATAATAAAGACCCAGAGATAACGGCAGGAGAGTTGGTGTTTGTGCGAGGATATGTTGCCCAAAAACACCATGATTATCAATGTTACACTGGTCAACTGGATGTGTAAATATAAAAGACCTGATGATCTGATCTCCACCTGGCCACTCTTCAGAGTCTGGCCAACTCTACTGTGTTCCTGCCCTCCTGCCCTGTTTCACTGTCTAGTGTTCCATGCTGTTTGGGTTTTATCTCAGTATAAGATACTTCTGTGACAACTGCTGATGTAAGAAGCTTTGAACATGATATCCATCATTTTGCATGTGTTTATTGCCCCCCCCATTCTTGCACCAATCCCAGGGCCGTACGTGCCGCTTTAAGAACGGCGTGCACAAGATGCAGGACCAGAGCACTCTGCAGTGTGTCCACGGCCTCCATCAGGCCTGGGATATAGAGGACCTGGTGAGGCTGGGGGGCAAGCTGAGGGCCTGCTCCTACTACGCTGCCAGGGATCTAATGCAGGATGCCTGCATAGTCTTCTGTCCCTACAACTACCTCATGGACCCCCTTATCAGGGAGAGTGTGAGTAGGGGGGGCAGGGGATGATAGAGCCCCAGGGATTATGAGGGGTTAGGGGATGATAGAGCCCCAGGGATTATGAGGGGTTAGGGGATGATGACGTAGGTCAGAATATAGTGGGATTATGAGGGGTTAGGGATGACGACGTAGGTGAGAATATAGTGGGATTATGAGGAGTTAGGGATGATGACGTAGGTCAGAATATAGTGGGATTATATGGGGTTAAGGATGACGACGTAGGTCAGAATATAGTGGGATTATGAGGGGTTAGGATAACGACGTAGGTGAGAATATAGTGGGATTATGAGGAGTTAGGGATGATGACGTAGGTCAGAATATAGTGGGATTATATGGGGTTAAGGATGACGACGTAGGTCAGAATATAGTGGGATTATGAGGGGTTAGGGATGACGACGTAGGTGAGAATATAGTGGGATTATGAGGGGTTAGGGATGATGACGTAGGTGAGAATATAGTGGGTTAGGGAGTTAGGGATGACGTAGGTCAGAATATAGTGGGATTATGAGGGGTTAGGGATGAGGGAGAATATAGTGGGATTATGAAGAGTTAAGGATGATGACGTAGGTCAGAATATAGTGGGATTATGAGGGGTTAGGGATGATGACGTAGGTGAGAATATAGTGGGATTACGAGGGGTTAGGGATGACGACGTAGGTGAGAATATAGTGGGATTATGGGAGTTAGGGATGATGAGGTCAGAGTGGGTTAGGGGTTAGAGATGATGACGTAGGTCAGAATATAGTGGGATTATGAAGAGTTAGGGATGACGACGTAGGTGGGTTGGGATTATATGGGGTTAGGGATGACGACGTAGGTCAGAATATAGTGGGATTATGAGGGGTTAGGGATGATGACGTAGGTCAGAATATAGTGGGATTATGAGGGGTTAGGGATGACGACGTAGGTGAGAATATAGTGGGATTATGAGGAGTTAGGGATGATGACGTAGGTCAGAATATAGTGGGATTATGAGGGGTTAGAGATGATGACGTAGGTCAGAATATAGTGGGATTATGAAGAGTTAGGGATGACGACGTAGGTGAGAATATACTGGGATTATTTGGGGTTAGGGATGACGACGTAGGTCAGAATATAGTGGGATTATGAGGGGTTAGGGATGACGACGTAGGTGAGAATATAGTGGGATTATATGGGGTTAGGGATGACGACGTAGGTGAGAATATAGTGGGATTATGAGGGGTTAGGGATGACGATGTAGGTCAGAATGTAGTGGGATTATGAGGGTTTAGGGAATAACGACGTAGGTGAGAATATACTTCAAATGAATTTAGCTGAACATAGTCACTTCCTGTGGAGCTAAAGTCTCCTGGGAGAAAGAGCTAGAAGAGTGGCTAGTGTCTCGGTCTCACCACTGTCACTCTGCTATGTTCCTCTGCAGATGCAGATCAACCTGACTGGTCAGATTGTGGTTCTGGATGAGGCCCATAATATCGAGGACTGTGCCAGGGAGAGTGCCAGTTACACCCTGAACAGACCCCAGCTGCTGTCTGCCAGGGAGGAGCTGGATGGCATGGTGACCCACAACATCAGACCCTCTCACCATGAACCCCTACGAGCCTTCTGCTGCTCCCTTCTAAAGTACGAGTTCAAGAAAATCCGTAGCGGTCTCCATTAGACTACCTGTCATATCTCCCAGATGTTCTATGTCTAAATCAGTAGCGTTCTCCACTAGACTACCTGTCATATCTCCCAGATGTTCTAAGTAGGGGTGGGCGATATGGGAAAAATATCATATCACGATTTTTTCAGGAAAAATCACGATTCACGATTTTATCACGATTCTTTTTCATGTTGCTTTTTAAGACTATTTTGCTAATTACTGAGCTGCAATACAAGCAAATTATATCTCCATTTAAAGAATATAGCGTTACAAGGTAACAAAACATAAAAGGGAAAAAAAAATTAAAGTAGCATATTTTAATCACGTGTATATTTAAAGGAAGTGCAATGGTGCAAAGAAGCACCTTCATTCTCATCCGCAGCTTCACCATCCATTCACTGTGTAACCTGCCATCCATCTACAGCATCAGATGATCTACTGTGTTATCATCCTGAATTAAATGAATTGTGAATTATGCAGTAAAACATTTTACTAAAATAGTATGTAGCCTATTTATTGTCTTATGTAGCCATACAATACAAAATTAAAACCATGATTTTAAAATGCACAGGCTATGATATTTAAATTTCTAAAGATCGAATAAATTAAAATCAATCAAACTGTATGTCCTATTTTGATGTAATAAATGCTAAAACATTTTAGATCACAAGCGACGCGCAATCAAATGATTTGCGCATGATTGGCCGTATATATTGCAACACAGACTGTTGAAATAAAAACATTAGGCTACAGTGTATAATTCGATCGTTTTTATTTGTAAAATGTATTATAGTAATTACAGCCCAGTAACTAAGGCACTATAGACAATGAAACACGTATTTTACAACACAGTTTGTATATTGGTCACGGTCGGGTATATTCTGCTGTTACCCGGTAGATACATTAATCAATTTCGTTTTATATTTTCGTTCTGTTTATTTAGTAAAACATATATTTCTTTATAAACGTAGGCCTACCTCTTTTTTCTAGTTCATTCAAATTCAACCAAGCCAATCAATCTATTATCTATGTATATCTCGCAGCTTTTGTCTGCCTGAGCAGGACACGCATACTAACCGGTTGCACTGCGCACAGTGTTCATTAGTGATGTTATGAGTGCACATGAGACCGCAGCAAATTAATCGGTTACATATATCCAGTTTCATATAGATCGGACCAAAACGCGTCAAGTTTCATGTAGACTAGACCAAAACGCGTCAAGTTTCATGTAGACCAGACCAAAACGCGTCAAGTTTCATGTAGACCAGACCAAAACGCGTCAAGTTTCATGTAGACCAGACCAAAACGCGTCAAGTTTCATGTAGACCAGACCAAAACGCGTCAAGTTTCATGTAGACCAGACCAAAACGCATCCAGTTTTATATAGACCAGACCAAAACGGTGTCCAATATAGATCGGACCAAAACGAGATCAGACCAAAACGCATCCAGTTTCTGAAAACGGGACAAGGTAAAATGCACGTATTTAGGAAAAGTCATGGAAGAACGAGGCTGTAGCGTTTCAACATTATATATTTATTTTAATTACTAACTGCAACGCCCGCGGGCATGGGCTGTTGGCGCTTCTAGTGTTAACACGCTGACATATAGCGCGCCGCGCATTGCATGTTGATACGTAGCTGAAAAAACGCCATAGATCTGCATCTAATTGAACGTGCACTGGAGCGCGATTCTACGATATTTCCGAAAAAGTGAATCGTGGAGACATTTTAATCGTCCACGATTAAATATCGTCATATCGCACACCCCTAGTTCTAAGTCTAAATCAGTACCGGTCTCCACTAGACTACCTGTCATATCTCCCAGATGTTCTAAGCTGTCTGTCTGTTTGCTTGTAGTTGGGTGCAGGAGAGCTGCAGTGTTCTGTCTGAGAGGGAATATGAGACGTCCTGTAAGGTGTGGAATGGCCCGGAGGTTCTGGCACTGTTCTACACCATGGGAATCACTGCTGACACGTTTGGCATGCTGCAGGTCAGATTAGTCCTATATCACCAATCACATCCTGCAGATCAGATTAGTCCTATATCACCACTCACATCCTACAGGTCAGATTAGTCCTATATCACCACTCACATCCTACAGGTCAGATTAGTCCTATATCACCTCTCACATCCTACAGGTCAGATTAGTCCTCTATCACCACTCACATGCTGCAGGTCAGATTAGTCCTATATCACCACTCACATCCTACAGGTCAGATTAGTCCTATATCACCACTCACATCCTACAGGTCAGATTAGTCCTATATCACCACTCACATCCTACAGGTCAGATTAGTCCTATATCACCTCTCACATCCTACAGGTCAGATTAGTCCTCTATCACCACTCATATCCTACAGGTCAGATTAGTCCTATATCACCTCTCACATCCTACAGGTCAGATTAGTCCTATATCACCACTCACATGTTGCAGGTCAGATTAGTCCTATATCACCACTCATATCCTACAGGTCAGATTAGTCCTCTATCACCACTCATATCCTACAGGTCAGATTAGTCCTATATCACCTCTCACATCCTACAGGTCAGATTAGTCCTCTATCACCACTCATATCCTACAGGTCAGATTAGTCCTATATCACCTCTCACATCCTACAGGTCAGATTAGTCCTCTATCACCACTCACATGCTGCAGGTCAGATTAGTCCTATATCACCACTCACATCCTACAGGTCAGATTAGTCCTATATCACCACTCACATCCTACAGGTCAGATTAGTCCTATATCACCACTCACATCCTACAGGTCAGATTAGTCCTATATCACCTCTCACATCCTACAGGTCAGATTAGTCCTCTATCACCACTCATATCCTACAGGTCAGATTAGTCCTATATCACCTCTCACATCCTACAGGTCAGATTAGTCCTATATCACCACTCACATGTTGCAGGTCAGATTAGTCCTATATCACCACTCATATCCTACAGGTCAGATTAGGCCTCTATCACCACTCACATCCTACAGGTCAGATTAGTCCTCTATCACCACTCACA